>CAIGRT010173769.1:0-20256 GCA_903798405.1 Fraxinus platypoda | reverse complement strand
AAGATCTTTGCACAAGAGATCTTTGGTGGAGAGGCGAGGCAGGTGAGGCGTTTGCAGCGTTGTGGAAGCGGAGTGCGGGCCTTTGCATCCGCTGCGTGCGGATGAGTCCGGTTCATTCGCTGATGCGTATTCAGTTCGTTCTTTGTGCAATCGCTTCGGTATGTACAGTCAGGTCGTCCCATGTATAATCACCTTGGTCGACGCGTGACTTGGGCCACCTATACTGGCACGTGGCGGATGAGGTGACGGGTCTGACGCAGGCCCGTAAAAAAATATATCCACTCATAGTTTATTAGGAGGATGAGTAATTTATTAGCATCCATTTTGTAAATTTATAAATTATTTAGAAAGATGAATAATAAGAAGGGTAGCAGTGTGTTCGAGGAAATAAATAGATAGTAACGAATAATATTTATGAATGTGATATTTAAATTAAAATTTAGCTCTTATTTGGTAGGGGCTAAAATTAAATTATTGGGAAAATGTATGATTGATAAGTTGTGAGTTACATAAAATATGTCGATAAAATTTATTATTAATTTTGACTTAAATTAAAATTTTGTATCAAGCAGTGACTTAATTTTGATTGGATTTATAATTATTTATAAATTTTGTATTCAAACTTGAATGATTTACGTAAGATATATTTTAAAATTATCTTAAGTAGGAAGTGAAGTGACAAGACGGTTTTCCGCCATTTACATTTCATAATTGATATCCACGTGGCTTACGTTTCACACACACATCAGACACATTTTACGTGAAAGTCTCTACCTATATATATGCTAAATTTCAGCGGCCCCGCCCGATTGTCATGCCAACTTCAAAATCTCTCTTAACCCAAAATCTTAAATCCCAATTAATTTATAGGGTTTCCATTCTTCAAATCATAATCTTTCCTTTCACTCTTAGCCGTTGTGAAGTCTAAGCAAAGACTCTCTCAATTCTTGATTTGTTTGCATTCTATTGAATTTTTGAGATATCGGGAAAAGGTATACTGACATTTTAATTATTTTTCCGTGTAGGTTGTTTATTGTATTGATTTGGCAGCGTAAATGTTGGACGAGAAGTTGGGTGTATTTTCTGTTCTTTCTTGGGCAATATTGTCTGGCATCGGAATAAAATTGACTGGCATGAATTTATCTACTGCATGATCTTAAGATTGGGAACTTGTGAATTTATACAGTGCATGTGTGAATAAAAAATATAATGGAATTATTATTTGGATTAGATCTAAACTGTGGTGCTTGCAAATACTCTGTAGTAGTATGTTTTCACTATAATATATGCGCCTGTTTTTAATGAATATGCTTGCAAGACTTTAGAAACTCTGTACTTCCCGATTCTATGGTAGTGGATATGAATAGTCCTGTCTGTTTGGACTCTGGATGAAATTTGATTGATACATGATGCAGGGTTTATGATTTGATTTTTTCATTTATCAGGTTTTGATTATCGATATTCTCTGAAGAATAATGATTAAGCTTTTGGTATTTATGCCACTGATGACATTGACTTTCTCTTGCATAAAGGATTTTATTTTTGGATGTTTCCTTTAAACCTGCACCAGAAAAAGAAGTGCAAAGTTTGAAAAATGGATTCTTGGAACTTCTTTGGAATGTAGTTTGCGTGATTGAATCAACATTGATATTATTGTAGTCTTTTTACAAAATAAATAAAGAAGTTGAGCATTCCAGTTTTACTTTTGCAGGTTCAGGATAAGTTTGAATAACTGCGGCTTCTTGCAGTATTGGTCTTTTGGACTTCTTGCTATTTAACATATGAGGATCCATTATCTTACTTTTGGATGATGACATTCCACAAGTTTGCTGTTAGAGTGATATAGAGATGAACATTTCTGCTCTGTTGACTTCTTCTGGTATCAATACTGCAGTGTGTGTGGTGCTGTTTTCATTGTATTCCATTTTAAGAAAACAACCAAGCCTTGTGAGTGTGTACTTCGGGCAAAAACTTTCTCAGGTGAGGTCAAAACGCAATGATCCACTTTGGTTTCAGAGATTTATTCCTTCTGCTAGTTGGATAGTAAAATCATGGGAAGCATCTGAGGAAGAATTATTTGCCACTGGGGGTCTGGATGCTGTTGTCTTTCTCCGAGCGGTTGTTTTCAGGTGACAACACACGTAAATTTCAACATTCTCAGGACTAAAATCACGTTTCAATATTATTGTAATGATGGATCTTCATTTATTTACTTGAAGAAGAAAGACCCTTTGATTTGTCTGTGTGTTTTATCAATTGGAGCGATAAACTTGTTTCATTCTCTTATGTAGGTTGTGTTTGTGACAATCACCGAAATATTCTTCTGCTTTCTTTACTATTTCCTTCTATTAAGTGCTTTAGTTCCTTAAAGTATTTCACCATTCTTCAAGACATGCACATGGTCACATTGATTTCCATCTTGTCCTCTAGGAAAAGGACTTAAATATTGAACTAAATTATTGACAACGCTGCTGCATGTGTTCTTCATTTTCTCTAGATATGGGAAGCATTGTTTTTTGCCTGATTGAATTTCCTGGTATTCTAGCTGTTGTCCTAACATAAGCTGCTGCTTTACTATGTGCAGTATCCGAGTACTCTCAGTTGCTGCTGTTATGTGCTTGTTTCTTGTGCTTCCACTTAATTATTTTGGGAAAGAGATGGAGCATAAACATATTCGAGATGAGCAGTTGAGCGTGTTCACCATTGAGAATGTCAAGGAAGGGTCAAGATGGTATGTAATATGTCAATATCTATTACTGAGAATAAGTGCCTGTTCTATTCCTGTGAATGAATTTTATTTGCTAGAAGTAGTCTGCTTTACAAAATCCGTTCTAAGTCTAATTAAAGATGGTTAGGGGGACAGGAGGGGGATTGTCTGGGCTCATATACTGGTCTGGGCACAACTTTTCCGTGCGGAACAACTTCCAGTGCTTACATTCATGTAAAGTCTAACCTCAACTTGCATTTAGAGAGGTAAATGAAAATGGAGCTACTTTGGCGTGCCAGCAAAAAAACATCAAGGATGCAATCCTGGTTCTAATATCATATTAATCATGTCTGAAAAGCATTTGCGTTGAGTGTAGAAAGTGCCTTCATAGAATAGTGTGGGAACTTATAACTTTCTCAACGTGGAACAAACGCACAATTTTTAATAATATAATACCATGGGTGAATAGTCAATTACATTAAATGCTTACATGCTAATTAATTTGAGTTTTCAACTAGACGCTTAAATTTTTACATTAAGTGCTTACATGCTAATTAATTTGAGTTTCCAACTAGACACTTAAATTTTTCTGTTCAACTTGATAAATATAATGTCATGATAGCATAATTGGTGCATGTGACCTCTCATCAAGGCCGAAATAGAATTGAAAAATAAGATATTGTGGGGCCTTTTTGAATTAAAAAAGATGCATATTCGGAGTTGAAACTTTTTCATCTTAGATTTTTTCAATAGTTATCCTTGTTGAGCTTATGTGGATTCTTTGAAAGGATGGGAAACAAACACATTGTGCATTCATTTACTGAAGTAGATATTAAATGCTAGAATATTTCTTCTTTTATAAATTTTTCTCTCCTCTCCATTTTTTCGTGACTTAATTCTTTCTAATTTGTTTCTTATATTTGGTTTTTGTCAGGCTTTGGGCTCACTGTCTTGCATTATATGTCATATCTTCCTGTGCTTGTATTCTTCTTTACTTTGTAAGGACTTTTATTTTCATTTGATTGAGATATACAGAGTTTAAATGTATGATTCTTTTCTATAACCTTGTTGATTGCATATATCTGCTTGTCTTTAGGAATACAAAAGCATCACAAAAATGAGATTGGCATATATTACAGCATCTCATTCCCAACCAAGTCACTTTACTGTACTTGTTCGTGCCATACCATGGTCTCGAGAAGAATCGTACAGTGTCTGGGTTGCTAAATTCTTTACAGATTACTACTCATCAAGCTATTTGTCGCATCAAATGATTTATCAGTCCGGTGCAGTGCAGAAATTGATGGTGAGCATGTAAATGGATCTTCTTTCATAACAGTTGATATTTTCCTTATTTGGCAATGTTATGGATTAAATGCCTAATCCCATATTATTGAGAGCAATAACAACTCGAAATAAGAAAAACACAAACCTATCAATGGAAGTAAAAACAAACGATTTGTAGTGCTTCTCTATCAATGGGAGAGTCCACTTACCGCTTCAGTGTTTCGCTATAAAGAAGAATACATGTATGTGAAACTCACGCCTCTCTATTTTGTTCTCTCTACACAGAAAAAGAGGCTTGTTCTAATGCCTATTATATAAGAGGAAATATTAAAGCAACTTAATACATATGCAAACTGCCAAATATACCTTTATATTAATATTAGAATTTTGCCTTGGGACTCCCCCAACCTAGACCTTATGATAGGTTCTATTTCTGAAAATTGACTATGACGTAAATGGAGATCAAAACAGAAATGCAATTGATTAATAATTCTTGGAATTGGGATTACAAGTTATTGAAATGAAAATAACTCAGCCGTTTGAGAGGACTATGCTCTCTACTCACAAGACTTCACTCAATGATAGAAGAGATATCCCTCAGTACTGACCCTCTTATTCTATTTAAATGCTCTCGTAACAGATTTTGGTTACCCTTCCCCACTTCTAACCGAATTTGTTACTGCTTCACCCCTCCCCTATTCTTCCTGTTTCTTCTAGAATACGTATATTTAATTGGGGGCCTATCACCTTACCACCCCGAAGGGATCAGTGATGAGTGTAATTAGACTACACATCCAATAAAACATTCGTATTCCTTATTTTGTAGTCATAATATGCCATCTATAAGTATGTGATGCTGAAGATGATCATTTCTAACTTTATCTCGGTTTATCATAGATTTGTCTGAATCAAATGGATGTGTGAGCTAAACCATATCTTCTTGATACTCTTAATAGGCAATAAAATTGAACCCTAATGTGCATTCTCCGATAGCCTTACCTTATGCGAAACAGTCAAAGATTGATTAAGAATGGATAAATTTGTAGCACGCCCATATATAGGAAGGGTGTTATTTCATTCTACCTATCATACTTCGGAAAGTACAATTTACATGTAATTATTTCATGTCTGTTGACAAATAACATTGTGTTAATTTCCGTGAAAGAAAAATAGAAAAGTTGCAAATCTACCATTATGAAAAATCCAGATAAATCAAGAAACCCATTTTTGCAAAGTTACAATTTCTCACCTTGTACATTGACATACAACAACACTTTAAATAACATAATTTAGAAAATTATATGGAGGTTTAGCATGCAGTGACTATAGTGGCGAATCCAGAAATACAGGTGAGCACAGGCAACCGTCCAATATAAGGAAAAAAAATATTCCCGGCGGAGCCATCATGGGCGGCCGCATGGCTTAATAGGCTAAATTTTCCGAAATTATTTGTAAGTCATTTTCATAGTTAATACACGCACTTCTGTGAACGACTTGAACGATACTACTAGTTCCCTTCTCCTCTTTAAGGGCTTAATAGGCCATCTAGGAAGTTGATTTTCCTACAAGTTACCCTGAATTAGCAACTTATTGATAATATCTTAGGATTTGACTTTTGAGCCATCAACACTAAAATATTTTTCTAGGGTAAACAATGTGACGAAGACTTTTGTTCTGCTGAAACTACTTCAAAGTTATAGCTTGCTCCATTGCAAGGTTTCTTCAGCTGTATTCTGTAACAATGTACAGCAGGGAAGTGTGTCCCCAGTTCATAAGGGAAGTACACACAACTGTCTGTTATAAACACCTAAAGGAAAACTTGTTGATTTCCTGTTAGTAATTATTGGCCACGTATGTAGGAAACTGTTGCCACGTATGTAGGAAACTGTTGTTATAATTCTGGATCTTTTCGTAGGGTTGCTCTTCAAGCTGAAGTAATCATTATGGGCCTCGAAGAGGATGTCACATATGTCGGTGAGAAACAATTCTATTCCACATGGGTTTGGTTAGAATTAAACGATGATTTTTAAGGACATGAGTAGCTACAAGTTGACAACTAGTGTTTCAACATCTTGAACAAGTGAATTAGAGACCCAACATGGATTTAAAGTAATAAAACTCTGAGAGCATCTTGAATTAGTGAATTAGACTCCAACGTAGATTCAGAGTAATAAAAAATCCGAGTTATTGCTATGAGATTTCTTTTACTTTACACTGTCACCTTCCCCATGTATTCTTTTTCAGTGACAGATGTTTTGGTTATTTTGTTGTCTGCAGACTGATGCCGAGAAGATTTGCAATATGCTCAAGTCCAACACCACGGAACAACATTATGGATCTCGATTGTTAAGATGTGGCTTTTGTGGAGGAACTTCAACATCTTTTAAGATCATTTCTCCTGAGCCTGAAAATGTTAGGAATACAAGCTGCCCTGACGGTCCAGATTTGGGGAAGAAGGTCTGAATTTCTACATGTATTTACGACATAGATTAATTTCTTCTGCTCACTGATATCAACTGCACTGTGCTTCTGCTAAATATATATCATTTAGAATTTTCTTTAGTTCATTGTTAGGCTGTTTTGACACCTAATGGACAATATAGTGAGATCTATACCAGCCCTTCCTGACTTGGATGTCTGAGAATTTTTTCTTGTGTTAAATTAGTATTCAGGATAAAGGAAGTGATGTATGTACTATCTCCATATTCTGCTGCAGTCTAACAGCTTCTATCCTTAACTTAATGCATATTGAAGTAAATTCATTTGGACTATCTAAAATTCAATTCTGTCCTCTGTGATTTGTATGCCTTGGAAAATAATATTTCATTTGAACCTGTTGCTTCTATGAAAATGTTCTACTGTCTGACTTATGTGTCCACTTTAAACTTTATTATCAGCAACAGCTGTTGTCTGGTTAAATTCTTTGTATTTGAATATATGTTAACTTGGAGCGACTAGTGGCGTGACAGTTGAGGAAAATCCAATCTTGATGCGAGGGAGTAAAATTTTGAAATTATGCACTAATTTCTACAATAGGTCATCAAGGTTTTGGAATCTGAATGTGGTCAAATATATGTAAGGCAATTTCTAATAGGGTAATTGACACAATATCCCCCTGACCTTTTCTTGTTTTGTTGAATGTCCCCCTATCCTTTCATTCTGGCGCAAAAACCCTTGGACGGCCCAAACTTTTCGGAGTATCCCCTAACGTCCAATTCCGTTAGTTTAGGCATTAAATCCATGGAAGAGGGCCAAAAAAAAAAAAGAAATCTAAAATGGCAATACCGTGTGTTTGATCTGAGGGCCGCCTCCACTTTTGCCTCCACAAAAGGGGAGCCCAGTGCTGCTTCATCAGCATCATCCAGTCCGGAATTGACCCCCATAATCCCTCCCTCTATATGAGCCGTCATTGATCTGCCGCTTGTTTAATGATTCTTAAAATAGTCCTCAATAATCCTCACTAGGTTGCTGTTTTCAACTGCCCAAATTCAATCCTCAGTCTGATGTTTTAAATTTGATTTTTGCGTTTTCTGCTTGAAGCTATTGTGTGCATTTAACTTGTATTCCGGTATTCCGCTTGTAGCCAGTCAGCACAACATCTTTGCTTCCACTTGGCCTACTCTCTAGCCATCAAAGAGTCTATTTGAGCTTCCAGTTCCTCTATTTCAGCTATATGTTTGCCATTATCTGGTGTATTGAAGCTGTTGTTTCAGTTTCCCCATCTTCTTTTTCCCACAAGCTAAAATTCGAATTACTCCATGAAGTTAATTCCGTCACATGATCCAAGAAGTGCTTTTAGGTCATGTAGAGACGTCAGAAGGGACAACCGTGCTTCTCCAGTCTCCCAAGTCTGTGCAACATCATCTATGTATCCATTTTCACTACGACAAAATGGGTCAAACTGGAACAACCTCTCCCTGTCTTGGCATCTCTTATTTGGTGGCCTTCCAACCATATTTAGGAAAATAGATCGATGATTTCACTACAATAAGCAGAATTAATGAAAACCAGCAGATGCTGAATAAATCAGCAGATGATGACACAGGGTGAGGTACTAAATAATGAAGTGAAATGAACATATGGTATTGCCCTTTGAAAATTTTTAAATTTTGGCCCTTTTCAGTGGATTTAACGCCTAAACTAATGAAATTTGGACGGTAGGGGAGTATTCCGCAAAGTTTGGGCCATCCAGAGGGGTTAAGTGCCAGAATGAAAGGATGAGGGGTATACCAATAACCCTTTCTGACATGCATTTACATATATCTTAAGATATGCCAAAATTTTAGTGTGCATAGAAGGGATTCATGTTGATGTTGAATTGAACTCTTGCAATTAATTTTGATCTGATTTTGTGAAATGCATTGTGTTTCTGCATTTGTTAGTAAAGATAACCTTTTCTCATGTATCTGCTAAGTGTGTCATGTTTGTCCCCAGCTAGGTTTCAATGCAAATATTGATGATATTATGGGATTGAATGTCAGAAGTTTAAAGTAGACTGATCTTTCCTGCAGGAGTGCGGAGCTGCTTTGGTTTTTTTCAGGACTCGTTATGCTGCTTTGGTTGCTTCAGAGGCACTTCAACAACCTAATCCAATGTCATGGGTGACAGACTTGGCTCCAGAACCAAGCGATATCTATTGGTCAAACCTATATGTACCATATCGAATCTTTTGGATCCGTAAGATTGCCATACTTGTGGCTTTTATTCTGTTCGTGACTTTCTTCCTTATCCCTGTGGTGTTCACACAAAGTCTTGTTCATCTCGATAAGCTGGTGAAAGTATTTCCCTTTATGAAGGGCATTACAGAGAGGTAAAATGTGCATATGTTAGATGTCAGTACAATTGTTCCTATTCCGTTACAATTAGTGTCTGGCATGCATATTTGGTTTTGGTTTCTTACACGGTGAAGTATAATTCAAATAACGGATCAAAGAAAGATGAAAATGGGTAGTAATCAACTAATAACATTATCTAACCTCAAATGTGTTAGATTATGTACTAAACTTATGCATGCCAATTCTAACATCAGTCTCAGGAAAGCACTTTTACTAAATCCATTTTAAAACTTCAATTTTGTGTGGTATTTGAAAGGAAAATATACCAGTTTTAGGATCCCTATCAGCATGGTATCTGTCTTTTTTTTTCCATCTTAACATGTACCATATCTTTATATACTTAAAAATGCAAAATATTAGATGAAGTAGGTGTCAATTATGGGGTCTGCATAGTCTGAAGTATAATGACAAGGAATTACAATTTTCCCTCCTGCTTTCTTGTAGGAAATTTATGAAACAACTAATATCTGGATATCTACCAAGCGTAATACTCATGATCTTTTTGTCCATTGTCCCACCAATTATGATGGTCTTTTCAACATTGGAGGGCTCAATATCTCGTAGCGGCAGGAAAAGAAGTTCATGCATTAAAGTCCTCTACTTTATAATTTGGAACGTATTCTTTGCTAATATTTTAACGGATGCAGCTATTGACCATTATCAAGATTCCATCATGAAATTGGGAGATCCAAAAACCATACCTAACCAGCTTGCCAAAGCAGTACCATCAACGGTGATCTGTTCTCTTAAGTTTTTACTTCTCTTATAGCACCATCATGGTTGATTTTATTCTACACATGTAAGAATGTATTGGAATGTTGACCTTGAATTGCCATTTTTATACTGTGAAAATGCTCATTAATATTTGGCAATGCTATCTCTGAATGTTGAATTAAGCTTTTATGGAACTGGAACTATATCTTTAACCATTTATTGTAAATATATACTGCAAAATTTATCCATGCAAGATTGAAGTGTTCATGTTTTCCACCAAACACGTATATTTCGAGATCTCATGTCACTTATGATTTTATATTGTGCAGGCTACCTTCTTTGTAACTTATGTTCTCACATCAGGCTGGGCTAGCTTGTCCTGTGAATTGATTCAGCCATTTCCTCTTCTCCGCAACTCATTTTATAGATTTATTCTTAGAAACAAGGATGATACAAGTTATGGATCTTGTACCTTTCCATACCACACAGAAGTTCCAAGAGTCCTCCTCTTCGGACTTTTGGGTTTAACTTGTTCAGTGTTAGCTCCTTTGATATTGCCCTTCTTGCTGGTATACTTTTTCCTTGCCTATCTGGTGTATCGTAATCAGGTGAGGATTTCCTATGGAGGTGTTCCACTCTGTCTGAACCTTTTCTAGTTCACATAGTTGGGAATAATCGCACTAGTTTTTTGTAATATGCATTAGTGTCTTTTCCTTTAAAAAAACACTAGGATACTTGTGGAATGCATGTGAACTTTTGTGATACTTGTTGACTTATGTACAAATTTGTTTTACTTTAGTTCTTTTAAGAAGTTTTTATAGCGTGAAGAGGTATGAATTTTGTGTTTTTCACTATGCTCTTTCTTCTTTTCTTGAAATAGAGCACTCGTGTCTTTTATGTTCACCTATTGAAAAGGCTGATGTTCCTAGTCTCCTGATTTGATCACTTTGCTGGATTTACGCATGATCACTGAGTTATTTACTTGATAGAGGTGTTGGTACATTAAAATATCACTTATAAATTTTATTTCTTTCACACTTGAATCCTTAGAAAATCTACTTTTCTGGGTGCTGACACCATGTACTTCACCTTCTTTGTGCATTTCCTCTTCTGCATTTTTCATGCATACATAAAAGATGCACTAGTAATTCTGTTGTGAATTGATCACAAGATAATGGCAATAATGAAATATACAAGAATAAAGTAAGAACACTAAGATTTATGTGGAAACCCAATATGGGAAAAAATCACACGCAGAGGAGGAGAAATTCACTATAATTAATAGTCCTTGTGTTTATAATATCAAGATCTCAGTACTCTAAATTGAAATCTAAGTTCTCTAACTCTCAAGATGTTGTTGAATATGTATATGGAGATACAACATTGTTGAATATATATAGGAGCCTCTTTTTGGAGTTCAAGTTGAAGAAGAATTCATGAAATCCGCAAAATCCCGAAAATTTCGTCCAGGCACCTCGGCGTTGGAAGCCCAGTGCCCGGGTGCTGTTTTCCCACGGGCGCCAGGCTTTTGCGGTGTTTTATTCTTCGTGGCGTTGCGGCGCCTATTTTCTAGTTTGATCTTTTCAATGATATTTTCACCATCCCAAAATTCTTTTCCAAGTCAAGCTCCTAATTTTTGATGAAATTTGATCTTTATTAATTAGGACTATCAAACTAAGAGGGTGTTTGGTGGGGATCGAAATAAGATTTTTAGTAGATTGTGATAGAAGTTTTTGAAATGTGTGGTTGAAAAGTTGTGGGACCTATGAAAGATGTGGTTAATATTGATTGTTTGACTTTGACTTAGATTAAAATCAGATTTTGATCCAAAACAAATAGGCTCTAAAACTGCTTAAACTTCCTTTATTCAACCAAATACCTAATTCCAAGGAATTTGGGTCACATCAAAACAAATTTCCACCTTCAACCAAATTTTAATACAAGAAATCCTAAAAACATCTCCAAGTAAGCACTACTCTTCCTTATCCAAACATGCTTCAATGGGCTAAATCCATGACAAACACCAACTAAGTTCAAGGAATGTTCCAACTTAACAATGAGAAGTGGTTTTGTCATCATATCAGCAGGATTATCCTTGGTATCAGCCTTACTCACTACAATATCACCACAAGAAATCACATCACGCACAAAATAATACCTCACATCAATGTGCTTAGTCTTTTCGTGAAACATTTGGTCCTTGGTCAAGAAAATATCACTTTGACTATCACAATACACTGTAAAAATCTGCTAGTGTTCATTGATTTTACCAATCAATCATCTCAACCACATAGTTTCCTTACATGCATCTATAATGACCATGTACCCTGCCTCTGTTACAGACAAAACTACTGTATTCTGCAAAGTAGCATTCCACTGATAGCACGGCCTCCAAGGGTAAACATATACCATGTAAGTAATCTCCTCTTATCAAGATTCTCTGCATAATTTGAATCCATATACTCAATGACTTTATCTGTATTTGTATCAAAATGCAAACAAGCATTAGGAGAGCCCGTTAAATATCTGAACATCCACTACACCTCTTTCCAATGTTCCTTGCCAGGATTTGCCATATATCTACTAGCTGCACTGATTTCATATGCCAAATTTGGTTTTGTACAAACCATAGCATACATAAGCGAACCAACTGCACTGGAATAAAAAAACTCGAGACATGTAATCAATATCTTCATCTGACAGAGGGCATAAGCCAAATGATAATTTAAAGTGGGCAGCCAAAGGAGTACGACAGCCTTAGCATTCAGCGTATTGAACCCTTGAAACACTTTCTCAATGTAATCCTTCATACTCAAATACAATCTGTTAGACTTCCTATCCCTCAAGATTTTTATATCAAGAATTTTCCTTACTGCACCCAAGTTTTTCTTCTCAAACTCTTCACGAAGCTAAGCTTTAATTTTTTAACATCTGTTTCATCCTGGCTGCTATGAGCATGTCATCAACATACGGAAACAAATATGTAATCGATCCACCATCTCCCTTTCTGAAGTACACACAACTATCATAACTGCTTCTAGTGAAATTATGAGTAGTCATGAGTGAATCAAACATTTTATACCACTGTCTCGGTGACTGCTTTAGTTCATACAAAGACTTATTTAACAAGCACACATAATTTTCCTTTCCAGAAACTATGAAACCCTCTGGTTGTTACATGTAGATGCTCTTCTCAAATTCTCAATGCAAGAATGCTGTATTGACATTTATCTGCTCAATCTCTAAGTCATCCTTAGCCACAACCCTAAGCTCTAATTGAGTTATGTTTTACTACTGGTGAGAACACATCCGTGAAGTTAACACTTGGATCCGACTGTAGCCCTTTGAGGAACACCCACTTGCAGCGAACAATCTTTTTAACCTTAGATAATTTCACCAAATCCCAAGTATTATTTTTATTCAATGACTCCATCTCCTCCTGCATAGCAATCAACCATCTGCTAGAATCACTGCAACTGATTGCACTTCAAATTAGGAACATGCCTTACATTTGTAAGTGTTCTAATAGCCCCATCGAACATTTTGATCCTAACTGTACCAACTCTGACAATTTTGCAAGGCGCGTTGTTTCCCATAATCACTGTACCTCTCGAAACTGCTTCATATGTTGTAAACCAGTCCATGTTGGGACATATATGGAAAGTACATGTCGAGTTAAGAACCTATTTCTCACAAGGTTTGGAACCCATGTTAGAAATCATAAAAAGCTCTCTTTGCCTATCTTCAGTCTCCGTTGTGTTTACGTGTTGCTTTCCTTTATCAGTAGCACCAGCGGCCTTGTTTCTATTTTTCAAAGCATAGTAATCAGCTCTAATATACCCCTTCTTCTTACAAAAGTGACATGTTTTCTCTACATGACTAGATTTCAATCCGCCTCTCATATTTCTACCAAGATTTCTATCTTGATTTCTCCCACAAACAATCAGGTCTTCAGCTTGACTCTTAGATCCTCATGCGAGATGGCTCATCTTCTCCTTAGATAATAAAGTATCATAAATCTCCTCCACAGTGAGAGTTTCTCGACTATAGAGAATAATATATCCAAAAGTCACATATGATGGCGGCAACGAACACAACAACATCAGCGCCAAGTCTTCCTCATCATGCTTAACTTCCAATGTCTCCAAATTAGACATGATTTTTTTTGAATATAGTTAAGTGATCATCCAATGACGCACCTTCGGACATTCGGTGGGAATACAAGCGTTGTTTCAACTGTAACTTGCTGGTCAAGCTTTTTGTCATACAAAGTTGCTTCAATTTCACAACGTAGCGGCATTTTTCTCCTTAGGTTGAAGGCATCTTATCAAAGTCAAGCAAGGCTTCCTCTAAGTCCATCACGCGAGAACCGCTTGCTTCTTCATTTGTCATAAAGTAAATATCGTATTTCCATCCAATAATGGAATATTATATTTCATCGATGCCACGTTGTGAATTGATCGCAAGATAATGGTAATAATGAAATATACAAGAATAAAATAAGAACACCAAGATTTATGTGGAACCCAAGATAAGAACAAATCACAGGCAAAGGAGGAAAAATTTACTATAATCAAAAGTAATTGTGTTCACAATATCAATATCTCAATACTTTCAATTGAAATCTAAGCTCTCCAGCTCTCAAGATGTTGAATATGTATGCGGATAAACAACAATGTGGAATATATAGAGGAGCCTCTTTTTGGAGTTTAAGTTGAAGAAGAATTCATAAAATTTGCAAAATTTTGAAAATTCAGTCCAGGTGGCTCTACAGCAGCGCCTCAACGCCGGGGATGGTGCCCCGACGCTGGGAGCCTTACGCCCTAGAACTGTTTTCCCACGGGGGGCTAGATGCCGAGCTTTTGCCCTGTTTTCTTCTTGAGGCGCCCGACCATGGCGCCACGGCGCCTACTCTCGGGTTTGATCATTTCAGTAATGTTTTCACCATCCCAAAGTCCTTTTCCAAGCCATACTCCGAATCTTTAATGAAATTTGATTTTTATTAATTAGGACTATCAAACCAAAATTCTTTAAACTTCCTTTATTCAACTAAATACCAAATTATAAGGAATTTGGGTCACACCACGACAAATTCTGAAAGGTGAAGAAAAAGGGAATTATAAGATAGAACACACTATGCTTTAGTTATGTGGAATATCAATCTTTTGGTGTAATTATTATGACCACTGTTTTTAATCTGTAGATGCTCGATTACTGTGTTTTTGATAGATTTTTGTTAGATAATCATGTGAAAAATTCCATGAATCTTCTTTTGACTTCTAACCAGTCTTTTTGATGTAGAATGGTAAACAGGAAGAAATTACAGGGAGAAGAATTTAGAGAGAGAGAAACATTATTAAAGAAAAATCTCAATAGTGTTGAATATCATAAATAAATGTCTGAACTATTCAACAATAGTAGGTCTATTTATTGTAAGTAACTCTAACAAAAATGGTAAGTTGCTAAAATAAACATAAAAAGATTATCTGTGTGCATGTCCTTACTTGTATTATTTCCCTATTTGAAGCTTTGTAGTTAAGTCACTTGTAACTTGAGGATAGCATCCTTCTTGGTTCTGTGGATACAAAGGTAATATAGGGGAAGGAAGATAACACAATGAGTTTTTTTTCATACATTGTTTCAATTAATTTTTTTCCTCGCATCTTTTTTGTGGATTGGGGTTTCTTTTTTTACCTCTCTCTCTCTCTCTCTCTTTTTTCCTCTTTTTTTTTGTGGGGATGCGGGTGGTGGGGATGTGGGGCTTGAAATTCTTTCCTTTCATCTTCTTTTTCTTCTAAATTTGGCAATTTTTATTTCAGATACTTGATGTATATGTCACAAGATATCAGAGTGGGGGACTATATTGGCCTATCATACACAATACAACAATATTTTCATTGGTACTGACACAAATAATAGCTTTGGGAGTTTTTGGAATAAAACGTTCGCCGATTGCATCAAGTTTCACCATTCCACTGATTATATGCACACTCCTGTTCAATGAGTATTGCAGGCAACGGTTTCACCCGGTATTTAAGAAGACGCCTGCAAAGGTAATATATTACAAACTGAGATTTATCTTTTTATGAAAACGCTACTCTATAGAGTGAAAGACATTGCTAGTCGCTCATCTTATGGCGAGCTTTCATGTTAGTGACCAAACTTCATTTTATTCCAAAGTAATCACTTCAGTTTGGTCACTTGGTTGAAATCCATTAGTTTTTCGGATAGAATGTCCAAATGTGAAAGACTTTATATTGATACATCAGATGGTCATCTTCTGTGGGAGACATACTTTTAATAGAAACTAAAGGTTTTTAACTGATCAAACTAAAATAAAAAACAAACTTGAGTGATCCCTTTGGAGCAAAATAAAATTTGGCGATTAAAATGAAACTTCCTTGATTGACTAACAGTGTTTTTAACCCCTAAACTACAATTAAGGATATTACATTTTAGCATGAAAATGAAACACTAGTTTGATCTATTTTTCCTCGCCATCTGTTCCCTGTAACATGCTAGTAACTTCACAGACAATTATTGATATGGATCGGGAAGATGAACACTATGGAAGGATGGAAGAGATTCATCATAAACTGCTATCTGCTTATTGCCAAATCAAATCAGAATCAAGGAGTTTGGGTAAATCTTTGGAACTGAATTGCACCGAGATTGAAGCGAATGTCAGAGAAACTGGGGACATCAGCAGGCTTGAAGATTCAGAGGCTCCAGGTTCTATACACTGTTTTTATGATTTTCTTTTTAGATATACCTATTTGTGCACATAGTTGTAAAATAGGCTGGATTGTCCAGGCCCAGGTGGCTAGGGTGAGACCTCTAAGTTTTCATTAAAATGAAAAAAGGAGAGAAGGATGGGAGACAAATATTAATTGTAGTCTTGGGACTCTTCAATGCACCTCAGGAAGGAAATTTATTTATTTTTTTCTATGCCAAAAACAAAAAAATGTAACCTGTTATTGTCAGGCCCAACTTAACCCGGCAAGCCTGGAAAATGCGCTTCATAAACTTCTTAACAATCATCCTTATCCACTGTCCTCAATTTGTTGATTTGCAGGAAACGCATCTGCTCGACTTCCTTGATTCGGGGTTGGACGCAGCTGGTTGGAGATAGAATTTCACGTAAAAGAGACTGAACAGTTTGTGTGCATGAATTGTGCCTTTACTGTCAGTTCATATATGCAATTGTCGTGAGTTTGGAATACGACATGCATAAAAGGATAGATATAAATATTTAGGCACATTTCTGAGGTTTGTGTACAAAATGACACTGGTTGGAGGCCTTGTAAAATTTATAGCAACAATTCAAAAGTTGTGTATTTATCTTGTGTAACCTCAGGTATATTCAATGTTTTTGACTTGTGTACCAATCAAGAGAAGCTCAAGTATTTGAAGTTAGATTGTTTCATATATATATATATATATATATTGATATAATGTCTGGATGTCAATTTGCATAGCTCTTGAGAAAATCACTATATTTTATTGAGATGTCACCTAGTAGGTATAGCATCTTCCTAAATCTCTTTATCCATATTTTCTTACCAAACTTTTCTAGTGGGTAGAACTTTCGTGCAACTTGCTGAGTGGGTCTGGTCTGGTACATGTATTGGATTAGAAGATGGATTAGGTGGCATTGGATTAGGGATGATAGGTCGAAGGGATGCCATATAAAATTATAGTATATTGTTTTAGGATGCTTATTGTACATTATTATTTACATAATTTTTACAGATTGATGAGGTGTCAAAAAGAAAGTGGAGAATTTTATATATTTTTTTGGTTGATGAGATTTTAACCCAATCAAATTTCATCACATCAAGCGTTGGTAAACAAATTTATAAGTTATGATGTATATGTAGCACAATCGATTGTTTTAATATGGTGTTTGTTGCTACAATGTATTAAAAATGTTCGAGAATTGGAAAATGAAAAAATATTATTTATAATTGGTAAATTTAGACATAGGACAAGCCTAATTTGTGAGAGCAGTTTTTTTTTTTTTTTGGTGGAAGCTAAAGAAAAATCAATGGTCCAAGACCGTACATATTAGTAGATACAGCTATATTTATTGGTGAAAGTGTTATTCGAGAAGAATTAATCGATCTAGATCTTAGTGTGTGACTCGTTAATTTTGTAGAGTTAGGATTTAAAAAGGACCAGGAGTAACTTTTTAGGTGACAAAAATATGGTCACCATTTGAAAATATTGATAAAATGTCCACTTCGATATGTAAAAGGTCAAGTTCATATTTTGAAAAACAAAATGTCAAATAAGCTCAATTTCTTGTTCCATTATCATTCCTAGTATTTTCGACATTGGCATTTGGGCATCAACAATTAATGGCTTTTACCTATAACATCATGTTTTGTTACAAAATTTGCTTTCGAGGGTTGTACATTGTGATGTATAATTATTCTAGATAGCACATGAGGTCTAGACAGTTCAAGCTGTTAAATTGTGTAAACAGTGCATGCCATCGCAACAACTAGACAGTTGAAAGTGTCGAACTATCGTTATGCTACATAGCCCTCATTTGGTGCAGTGTCAATCATTAATTTTAGTCATATTTCAGGGGTTTCTTGTATCAAAATTTACTAAAATATGATATTTAGCAACACCAATCGGGGCAGGCCATTATACAATTTGAACTGTCTAGGCTTTGTGAAGTGCCTCGGATTCAATATCCTTGAACTATATTTACTTTAGCTTTTTGTTGATGTAAATTTAAGATATGGTCGAAACTATCAGTCTTATTATTGTTGTAACAATTTTATAAAAGCTTTAAACTTTCTAAATAAAATTGATTTAATTTTCAGTTTTTCTTTTATTTTAATTTTCAATTTTATGTTGATTTTAAATTTTAGATTAAATATAAGATTGAAATAATTAATTGCATAGACTTATTTTGAAAGGATTAATGTGGGAGTTGAATTTTACTTATAAAAGGAGGTGATATTTCATTGGAAAGTATAACTGCGAAAAAACAAGTTGAAGGATTATATTCTATACATTTTTATACTATACTTATATAATTTTGGCAATTCAATAAATGCTCGTCTTTATCTCCCCGTGATTGTATCCATATAAGGAGAATCGGTTGTAAGCTCTATGATTTTATCTTAGAGCCATACAATGTCGAAAGTACACTCAAATGGGAGACCACACGGCTTTAGAACATCTTTGACGTGACTCCCTAAAATTTGCTTTTTAACTATCTTCTTATGTTTATGTTATTTTAACTTCTTATGTTAATTGATAATATATCTGCACACAAATTACTTATTTTTTCGCAATAATCTAAAGTCGTATGAGAGCGATTTGTGCAAAGAAGATAGTGTATGATCTTTAAAGTGCATGAAGCCTCTTTTTGTCTTCATTTTTAATGTTTGGGGAAAAATGATTTTTTGGAGAATATGTGATTAAAAAGTAGAAAACAAGTTTAGGATTTCCATGCAAAATTTTTATTGTTTGAATGTGTGGTTGAAAATGAATTTAAGAAAAAAAGAATTTTGGAAAAAAAAAAAAAGGAACAAACGGGGCGAAATATACTTTTATATGTGACTCACAATGCATCTTTTCATCAAGCGCTTGAATAAACCCATGTGTTTAAACATGCAGATGTGGCGTTCTAGCATTCACTACGACAAAAATAGCTTTTTACGGCATATGTTTACAGCGTGCAATTGACGCTTGCCGTAAAAAGGGACTTTTTACGGCGTGCAAAAAAAAAATGTGCCGTAAATAATCAATTGCATAAAGTATTTACGGCGTTTATTTACGGCGTACATTCTTTGCACGCCGTAAATGATCAATTACCTACACTATTTACGGTGTTCGTTATGTGCAAGCCGTAAATTGTAAAAAAATATGACTTTTTACAGCATGCAAATGAACGCCGTAAATGCAGACGTATCAGTATTTACGGCATGCTTTTAGTGCGCGCCATGTAGTGTAAAAAATTGACTTATTATGGCATGCACATGCACGTCGTAAATGCGGCCCAATTTCTCTCTCTCTCTCTCTACTTTTATTTGCTGGCCCAATCTTATTAACTCATATAGGCGAACAGTTGCTTCATCGACTTCGAACCTGAGGGCTTGGAAAGAACGATCGTAGCAACGCCACCAGTAGCAACGGAAGCGAAGACGGAGACGCTGACTAGAGAATAGCCGTAGATTCCATCGCCTCCACGACCAGCTTTACAAGCTCCACCGCAAATTCCAATGGCAATGGCTTGCCCTATTCCAAAGCAATTCGTGAGGACAAAGATGAAAATCATAAACCCCAGAACATCAAACACTACCAAATCAAGGTACAAAACTATTTTCTTCCCAGATTAATCCTCTTGTCCCAGCTCAATGACCGGGACAAGAGACAGGGCGCCGAGGTGGCGCCCTGTAATTGGAGGGGGGCTGACTTCGGTCAGTTCCCCCTCCAATGTGAGGGCGCCACCTCGGCGCCCTGTATTTGGGCCCGGGCCATATAGCATGATTCGGTGCAGCCGATTGGGTAAATTTTTTCTGTCTTCAGCTCTGTATTTCTGTTGTAGTCGGGTAAATTTGACCATAATTTGGAAAAATCCAGGTCTAATTTTTATTCACGTTTTCTCTAATTTTAATTTTAGTGTCTCGTTGACATGTTTTATGTTATTATTAGTGCCAGTTCTATGTGTGTGTGAATTAGTCCCGAAAT
>CAIGRT010173759.1:0-14827 GCA_903798405.1 Fraxinus platypoda | reverse complement strand
TTCCCTTATTTCAACTCCTCCAGATTCTCTATTGGTAAAGAATCTTTCATGAATAACAATATCTTCTTCTGAACTAGATTCAAAATCAGATTCTTGTTCATTTTTATTTTCCAATTCAGAATGATTTTCATCTTCTGATTTTATGGTCATAATAGTTTCATTATTTCCAATGTCAATATTTTTTTATCATAGATACAATTTTATCTAATTCTGTATCTTCAAAAGCAAGAAGAACATTTAAGAGTCCCAGCTCTTGGCTAGTTTCATAAATGTTTTCAAGGTTTTTCCTAAAATTTGCCATTTTCACTTAAAAAATTAATGTCAAATTTTCCTGGATGTTCAAGCTTTTTCTGTTGAGATTCTCCCCGTCTCTCAAATATTCCTAGAGAAGTTTTAGGATAGCTCCTCAACTCACCCGAGAGATAGCAACCATGGCTGCTAATATGATAAATATTACCCACCAAAACATGGTTATGTAAGAACTCCTCATGTAGATGCAAGGCCAGTGAGGTTCTCCAATTCCTCTTTTTACACCATAAGGATACCATCCGCGTGAAGACGAAGTCCAAAGTTAGAAGGCTCTATTCCCTAGGCAGACTAGGAAATTCAGCCCCCTTGAAAGGGAAGTGGGGGTTGATATTTCCTTAAATTATGCTTCTGGTTGACCCATAGAATCCTATGTTAACATGGATGATAAATTTCCCCTTAAATACGAGCTAAAACATATGCCGCAAAGGTCTATTAGTGAGTTTGATAGAATTAGCCCCGTGGGAACCAAGCACAGGCCATTCCAGCCGCTTCCCGTACCTATGAACAGGCCACAATCACCACCTCCTACGGTCCAGCAACTGAAGAAAAGGCAAGGACATGCCCCTAGTGTTGCCCCGCCTAGAAATAGGTGCTACAGGAGGAAGGAAATAATGAGGGATCAGGTAGGCCCTTCTCATCTTCTGTCTAGATATCAGGCTGATGAAGAGGAAGACTCAGATGAATCCCAAAGATCTTGTGATGTCGATGAAGACAAAGAAAATTTTCCTTTTTCACAAGAGCTGAGAAATGTTCATGTCTTGAGTCACTATGTGCTGCTAAAGATACCAAAGTATGACGAAAGAGGCAACCTGGCTAAGTACTTGAACAATTACAAAAAACACATGAGCCTGAGAGGTGCCAACTCCACTATCAAATGCAGAGCCTTCAATCTAACGTTAAGTGGGGCGGCAGAAATTTGGTACAGTAGAATATCCCCAGGAAGTATTAGGAGTTTGTCAGAGTGTAAAAGTACGTTGTTGAAATGATTTGCTGTGAGTAAGGGAGGAGTGGCTCATATCCAAGGTCTCTAGGACATGAGGCAACAATCTGAGGAGACGTTGAAGAGTTTTTTAGCCCGCTTTACTGATGATATAACATATTTGTGTGCAAGTCGCCGACTGGAATGCGTTATCTGAACTATGAGGTGGACTAAACATAAACACTCTTTTCAAGAGGGATGTACAGAATCAGGACCCCACCAGTTACGATGCTCTGCAGGAAATGATGAGACTCAAGATCATCAACGATAAGTTGATTGATCATCGAAATAGAGCCAAAAGGGGTCTTCAACCTCCATTGAGACAGCGTGGAAGATGCCCCATCTCTCACCTAATGGACCACCAATGGAATCAGACTGTTAATGAAGTTATTCCCAATTGCGAGCAAACACTTGCCACAACCACATTGAACGTAGTGTCCACACTAGCTTACAATGAAGTGACCCCTGAAACCAGCATGAGGCAAATTGGGTCTGGACAATGGGCTCTCCAATGAGAGAGAGGCCAATGGTGGGGTTCGAAACCTAAGAATAGGATGAAAACCCCTTAATATTGTACTTATCATCATTCCTACAGTCATGACACAGCAGACTGTAGAGACATAGCCCAACACCCTAGGCGAGTAAACACACGAAATGACCAAAGAAATGATCGCTCTTCTAGGACATGCCTCCGGCTAGGCAGGATCAAAGGCACTGGTGTGAAGAGGCTAGGCTCTCCCGTTGGGAGCCATACCCACGACGAAGAAGGGAACATGATAGAAAAAGGCCTAGGGAGGGACTTAGGGACAATACAAGGAATTCACAAATGAATTATGCTAGAGAACCAAGAACCCCCTAACGACAAGCTACATAGTAGATAGTAGTTCCCGAAGAAAGCAATTACCACCCATCGCCTTCACCCAAGAGGATGCTGGGGGCGTACACTTCTCTTATTGTAACGCCCTCATGGTAAGTGTCGTTGTGGCCCATAATAGGTTGAAGTGGATTCTAATGGATAATGGTAGTTCCGTCAACATCCTTTTTAAGGCTACTTTGACAAGATGATCGTCGATCACGAATTAACCCCCATCACAATCCCCTTATAGATAGCATCATCCCAAGGGAAAAATAACTGTTGCTATAGAAATGGGAGAGCCACCCCAAATAGTTTTAAAGTTCATAAAATTCTTGGTAGTAGATATCAGGTCAGCTTACCATGGGATAGGTAGACCCGTTCAAAATACTTATGGGTCGTCACCTTTATTCATCACCTATGCAAAAAATTACCTACCGAACAAGGGATTACCATGGTTCGGGTGACAAAAAAGGATGACGGAATGCTACGTGAACTCGATAAGAAAGACTGAACCTAGGGATATCAATGTGGTGATAATGGATGTTGATACTATGGACGTCCCAGGAGGCCAAAATTCTTACCAAGAAGACGTCGAGATGACAGATGCCCTCGAACAGGTAGTCATGCTTGATGAATTGGATCCCATGTTATTAAGTCAGAATCTCAAATAGTAGCAGTGGAGGAGCTAGAAAGCTTCCCGGTAGATCCTCAAAACCCTACCAAGGCATTGTAGGTGGGAAAAGGCCTGCCATCAGAGGCTAAAGAAAGACTCAAGGACTTTTTATATAGAAATCTTGATGTCTTTGGATGGAGGCACGAGGACATGGTATGCATTGACCTTAAGGTCAGTTGTCACTATCTAAAAAATTGATTCTAAAATTGCCCCGCATAGATAGAAGAAAAGGTCCCTTAACCTAGAGAGATATGAGGCCCTGAAGGAGGAAGTACAAAAGCTGATAAAGAACGGATCCATCAGGTAGGCCATCTACTCGAAGTGGGTCTCAAACCCAATCTTGGTAAATAAACATAATGGTAAATGGAGGGTATGCATAGACTTCTCCAACCTTAACCGAACTTGTCCAAATGATAGTTTTTTCCCTTTCGAGGATAGACTAACTTGTGGACTCCCTTGTAGGGCACGAGCTTTTGAGCTTTATGGATGTCTACTCAGGCTATAATCAAATCCGCATGCACCTGATAGGTGAGAAAAACACATCTTTCATCAATGACAGAGGTCTTTATTGTTATATGATGATGCCCTTCGGGCAAAAAATTGTCGATGTGACCTACTAGAGGCTTGTTAACAAAATGTTTGCCAACCTCATTGGGAAAACAATGGAGGTCTACATGATCACATGCTCGTGAAAAGCTCGAAGGAGGATGAGCATGTAAGGTAACTGGATGAAACTTTCCAAATTCTACGAAGATACATAATGAGGTTGAACCCCCTCCAAGTGTGCATTCGATGTTGTCTCTAGCAAATTCTTGGGATACATGGTTAACCAAATGGGCATAGAGGCTAATCTAGAAAGAATTCGAGCCTTAGTTGAGAAGAGGTCTCCTCAAAAACTAAAAGAGGTGTAAAGCTTAACCTGGTATGTGGCGACTTTAAGCAATTTTGTCTTAAAGGCCACCGACAATTGCCTCCATTTCTTTAAGATCTTAAAAAGGGGAAAAAAAGTTCCAATGGATGAAAGAGTGTGAATAGGCCTTCCAGGGATTGAAAAAGCTCATAAGACAGGCCCCCCTCCTCTCAAAACCCAAGTCTGGAGAGGATTTGCAACTCTATTTAGCTGTCTCCAATGAAGCTATTAGCGCAGTTCTCATAAGAGATGAAGATACCCTCCAGTTGCCTGTCTACTATGTGAGTAAGACACTTTGGCGGTTGAAACCCGCTACCCTGATATGGAAAAGTAGGCTCCAGCCTTGATCACTACATCTAGAAAGTTGAGGCCATATTTCCAAGCTCACACAATACTTGTCTTAACCAACTTCCCACTCAAACAAGTGTTTCAAAAACCCAACGCTTTAGGAAGGCTGCTAAAATAGGCAATTGAGCTCAGCGAATTTGACATTGTTTTCAAAACGAGAACTGCTATTAAAGGTCAGTCCTTCGCGGACTTCGTGGCAGACTTTTCCAACGTCCCGGAGATGGACGAAATAATGGAGCCTATGGAACCTCTTACGTGGAACTTGATTGTGGATGGTTCATTTGGGAACACAGGCTTAGGAGTGGGTGTAGTCTTGGTTAGCCCCTAGGATAAAAGCTCAACTGTTCAATAAGGTTTGGGTTCAAGGCTACCAACAACCTAGCCGAATATAAGACACTACTGGCCAGCTTAAGGTTGGCTGAAGAAATGCAAGTGAAGAGTTTACTCATGATCAGCGATTCCCAGATGATAGTTAGCCAGGTAAATGGAAACTTCACAATAAGAGACAAAAGCATGGGAGCGACCTTTCCAAGAGCTAATAGTGGTATCCAGCTCATAGTTGTTTGCCAAATAGGAGATTGACCTTATAGGCCATTTATCCAATGGTAGAAGTAGTGCAAGCTTTGCTATCGTCGCCATCGATTACTTCACAAAATAGGTTGAAGCTAAATCTTTGGTAGAAATACGAAAGCTAACACTTCGAATTTCTTGTGGAAGAATATAATATGCCGGTTTGAAACTCTCCATTCAATTGTCTAGGACTACGGGCATCAGTTTGATAACAAAAAGGTCAGGGACCTGTGTGTGGAGTTTGGAATCAAGAAGTATTTTTCGACACCTCACCACCCCCAAACAAATGGAGAAGTAGAGTCTGTAAATAAAACCATTAAGTATACTTTGAAAAGAAAATGTAACGCTTCTAAAGGAGCATGGGTCGATGAACTTCAGTAAGTATTGTGGGCAATCAGGACTATAAGTCGAACCCCAACTGGAGAAACCCCATTCTCAATGGCCTACTGTGCAGAAGCAATGAGCCCGGTGGAAGTCGAGTTACGTTCTCCCCATCGTGTGCAATTCAATGAAATATCCAATGACGAGTTGAAAAGATGTGAGCTCTATTTTCTCGATGAAAAGAGGGATGAATCCCAAGTGAAACTAGATACATATCAAATGAAGATGACCCGTTACTACAATGCGAGGGTTAAAAAAAGATCATTCCGGATAAATTACCTAGTGCTTCAGAGAGTTTTCCTATCTTCCAAGAAATCAAGGGTAGGCACGTTGGGTCCAAATTGGTAAGGATCGTATCGCATCAAAGAAGAGCTATGACCCGACACTTATCAGATAGAAGACTTGGATGGGAAACGCAACCTCGCCCATGGAACATAGAGCATCTTAGAATAGACTATGGTGAATGAGTTTTACAACTCGAGAAACTTTCCCAACATTTGTAAATATTTTGAAATGATCCAATAAAAGTATGTTTCGTCTAATACATCTAAAGCACAAGCCTCCCATGTCAAAGCTGAACGTCATGGGAGAAGTCCCTACATGGGTGAACCATCAACCACGTAGGGATGCGTAGGCGGATCGGATACGAGGATCAGATCTGAAAAGGGATTACCTTATTGATCTTCCAAAGCGTACATCACAAGCCCCCCACGTGGGAGAAGCCCCTACATAAGTGAATCATTCACTACATAGGGAAGTGTTTGCACCTGGAGACGAGGATCTGTCCCAAAACAGATTACCTCATTGATCATCTGAGGCGTACAACACAAGCTTCATACTATAAAGCTGAACATCATGGGAGAAGCTCCTACTTGGATGAATCATCCACCATGTAGGGAAACATTGGCGCTTTGGAGAAGAGGATCGGATCCTAAAAGGAATTACCTCATTGATCTTTCGAGGTGTACATCACAAACCTCCAATGAAGAAGTTGAATATCATGGGAGAAAGTCATAGATGGGTAAACCATCCACCACATAGGAAAGCGTAGGTGCCTCGAAGATGAGGATCGGATCCCAAAAGGGATTATCCTATTGATTCTCCGAGGCGTACATCATAAACCTCCAATGATGAAGCTGAATGTCATGGGAGAAGCCCATACATGAATGAACCATCCACCATGTAGGAAAGCGTAGGCGCCTCGAAGACAAGGATCAGATCCCAAAAATGATTACCTCATTGATCTTCTCAATGCATACAATACAAGCCTCTCATGACAAAGCTGAAAATTATGGGAGAAACCCATATATTGATGAACCATCCACCATGTAGAGAAGCATGGGGGCCTCGAAGACGATGATCGAATCCTAAAAGGGATTACCACATTAATTCTTCGAAACGTACATCACAAGCCTCCCATGGCAAAGTTGAAGGTCATGGGAGAAGTCCCTACATTGATGAACCATCCACCATGTAGAGAAGTATAGGCGCCACAAAGATAATGATCGAATCCTAAAAGGAATTACCACATTGATCATCTGAGGCGTACAACACAAGCCTCTCATGACAAAACCGAACGTTATGGGGAAGCCCATACATGGATGAACCATCCATCATGTAAGGAAGTGTGGGAGTCTCGAAGACGAGAATTGGACCCCAAAAAGGATTACCTCATTGGTTCTCCGAGGCGTACAACACAAATCTCCCATGACGAAACTGAACTTCATGGAGTAGCCTCTACATGGGTAAACCATCCACCACGTGGAGGGTGTAGGAGCCTTGGAGAAGAGGATTGTATCCCAAAAGGGATTACCTCATTGATCCTCCAAGACGTACAGCACAAACCTCCCATGAAAACGTTGAACATCGTGGGGAAATTCTCTACATGGATGAACCATCAACCATGTAGAGAAGCGTGGGCGCCTTTGAGACGAAGATTGGATCCCAAAAGGGATTACCTCATTGATCTTACGAGGAGTAAATCACAAGCCTCCCATGACGAAGTTGAACGTCATGGGAGAAGCCTCTACATGGATAAACCATTCATCATGTAGGGAAGTGTAGGCGTCTTAGAGATGAGGAATGGATCTCAAAAGAGATTATCTCATTAGTTTCCCGAGACGTATATCACAAGCCTCCCACGACGAATTTAAATGTCATGTGATGAAAAATAATATTAAAGTTGAATGTATTTGAAGTTAGTCATATTTCATATGTTTGAAAGATAATTCGTCTTTGGAGGTCATTATATTTAATTCAGTTCAACTTGTAAGTTATATTGTTTAAGTTGAGGACCTTAGGGAGGTTAGGATGAATTAGATTTGCTATGAACATTATTGAAGTCCCAACTCAAAAACAAGAAATTAAAGAAATATGTACTTCATCAATAAAGGAATTTATACAAAGAAGGGCCCCAACCATTACATAGAAAACAAAATAAAAAATTCTATATTATGCTGGAGGTGGCAGAGAGTTTGATGCCTCTGTAGAAAGTGCTTCAGCAGCTTGGGCTTCTTGGCCTGAAGGTTCGTCTTCAAAAGCACCCTCTTGGTCATCAGCTAGGGTCTGAGGTACCTTCTCCAAAAATTTTGCTTTCAGTTCAGAAGCATTGAGTTCTGGGTAAAGTTTTCCAACCCTGTCTACTACTTTGACATAAGCAAACCTCCTCCAATAGACGTCGAAGCACCGATACCCTTCCGTCAGATGGAATTTGGCAATGTATTCTCTTACGTACTTTATAAGCATCAGCCTTGGCCTGCTCAAATTCCTTCACATAGTATCTTATTTGGGTCTCCAGAGACAGACTAGTATCTTTGAGCCCAACATTCTCTAAATTGGCCTTCTCCAAAGCTTCGATCGCTAACTTTTGATGATTATTTGAAGTTTCAATCCTCTTTGTCAAGGAATCCACTTCTCATTGGGATGGACCCCCTCTTCAGAGCTTCGATCTCTGCTAAGGCATAATCCAACTTAGCTTCCTCTTTAGTTTATTGGGCCCTTGGCTCTTTATCCTCAGATTTTATTTTCTTTAGTTCCTCATCCGTTGAGGCCAACTTTTCAACCTAGTCCTTGTTACTTATCTGAATGTCTTTCAGCACTTCTTGACATTCAAGTACGATCCCAAAAGCCCTGGAACTTTGGCTCATTAAGGTTGACGTTAGATCCACTGCATCGCAGGTGGAGATATAATTCTGCCGCCTCTCAGTCTAAAACTTGTAAAAATTGACAGTGGAATCTCGGATCTCAGGTGGCAGCATCTCCATCACGGTTGGGGCTATCTCCTCATCTTGTCCAGCCAAGAACCTTCCAGACTTTCCAACGGTCCTCACCACTGGTGCCTTTTCACAGTCTTAGAGGTCTGCTCTACCTCCTTTACGGCCTCTTCATATACTTACACAGCTACAAATAGTAGAAGCAATGTTAAAATCTGTACTATAGATATATACTTACACAGGGCTTCAATGTTTACCTTTTGAAGCCATTAATACGAAGTCTAGGAAAAACTTACATCAGTCAATTAGGCAGTTGAAATGGCGTTAGCTTGAAGGACGTTTGTAAATGTCTTCGATGATGTCCTACTCTACTTAGGAAAACTCGAAGCGATTCCTTGAAACTGCAAACCAGGAAGCGTCAGATGAAATTACAAACAAATGACAAGTCTAAAAGAAGAGAAACTCAAGAGCTTTGGAGTACTAGGTTGGCACAGTACAGGCTGGTGCCTTATCCCCTTCAACCAACTGCCACCTACCTCTCACCCAAAACTATGACTCCTTCCACCCTTTGATGGAGGATGACAAACATACTACAAAAGCTCAATGGCCCCCTTGGGGTCATGTAGTACCACCCCTTAGACTCTCATTCCCTATGTACCCGAGGTTGGAAAAGTGTTTGGAAGACATGAAAGGACATGTCTTCGCCAAACTAGGTCTCCTTCCAAATCAAATATGCCCCGACCAATTGGCTCCACCCATTTGACAATAATTGGGTGGGAGCTAATATGTAGGACATCAGCAATGCCCTAAAAAATGAGTGCACAAAGTATAAGCATACCGCCCTAAATAAGAACTCGCTAACTGCCACACAACCCGATTTCTGAAAACAGGCACAATCGTGGGCTTCGGGCTCTAAGAGTTCAATGGAATTTAGGATTCTATATCTTTCCCTTAAGTTCAACCAATTTGGCAGAGGTAATATCAAAAGGGATTCTTGCAGCCCTCACCCCTCCTCGTAATAAATGGGTCCTTCACTTATTGCCCAATAACCTTTGTCCGACCCCCCAGGCGTAGCCTGTTCCCTAACCTTGGCAAAGGTGACCTTCCCACCGCTAGCACTCGACTCAAAAGCTATTGAAATTGAAAATACAAAGGATAGAAAGATAGAAATTTTTAGAGAAATTACATAAATAAAAAGAAGCTCTAGGAATGCGACGTCACCGGAGAACAGAAATGACCGAAAAAGTTTTTTGATTGTTGGAGAAATTTGGAGAATTTTTCTAAGGTAACAAACTGATACAAAAAAAATATGATTTTAGCTTTTTTAGGAAGAAAGGATGAAGCTCAGTCATTGGATCTAGATCTACTTCATCCGAAGCATCTATTTTTAACTTTATCTACGGCGTTGAATTTAAACAGTTTTTTGTTATTAACGCCTCAAATTGATGCGTCTCTCATGCATGAGCCTCGGCGCGTCTATCTATATTTGCAGTAGCATGGCCATCATTGCGCATTCAATATGTAACAGTTGTACGTGTATTGGAAGTCGAAACGCCTCAGTTGTCTTTCCTTGGTAACGTAAAAAAAAAATCAAATCATTGGCACAATATCAAAAGCATAGTTTATTGTCAGTAAAATGAAGAGATTCAGCAGTTCAGCACTTCCCTACTTCGGCTCAACGAGCAAATTTCAGCTATTTTCAAAATAAAGAGTTTCAGTAGTTCAATACTCCCCTACTTCGGCTCATCAAACGAATTTTAGCTATTTTCAAAATAAGGAGCTTTATCATCGTTACCTAAGGATAGGACAACATACGAAAATCAGGTTCAACTTTGAACTTCAACTATGATATCAATATCTATACTTGGACTTAGGAGAATATTGTGTTGTCGAAAACCTAACCATGACTGGAAGACCTACCCTAAATAAATTCTACTAAAGACAGAAGTCCACGCATAACATGAATAATCATATGTGGAGTTGGAGGACTATTGTTATGCTTCGTTGCCTAGACTTCCACGTGGCTCAACCGACCTACCGAAGTCCTTTTCGTCGAAGCCATGTGGCATCCCGTGGAGTAATACCTACCAAAGTCCATTTAAATCCGAACTACCGAAGCCCACTTTTATCGAAGCGATTCATGATGCTAACCCTGTTGAAGTCCCTCTGCTAAAGACAAATCCGAGGTCCAAACGAAACTTCTTTGTCAAAGTGGCGAGATTCAACGAAGTAGAATATGAGGCTCAAGGTTGGTGCGATCCACGTTTGAAGATTTTGAATCATGAAATCTTTTTAGACTGATTGATTGGACTTTTGTAATGAGTAAAAATGTCGATCTTGTTAGTATAGGTTATGGGGTGGCTGCCTCCTTTTGGGAACATTTAATGCGCCACGGGCTAATGGAGTCAAAATTGATAACAAGGATAAGATGCATTGGTTAAGGAGATAAGGCCACATGTCCCCCATTCCATGGACATCATTTCACATGTAATACTATAAATATCTCCCATTTGTGTCATTTTGGAGGTAATGCAAATATATCAACTGCAAGTCATACATTCTACTCGTTTTTGTTAATCTTTGGTTTTTAATGTTTGAGGTGTGATCTTGATCTTGAGTTTGACTCTTAGTCGGTCATTCATTATTGTGTAATTTATCTCATATATTTCGTTGGAGCCTGAACATATTTGTATCGTGTTATAAAACTTCTCTCACGTTCAAATCCGAGATATTATCGATTAACAATCAGTCCCGTGTGTTGGAATTAGTTTTAGAAAACGCGAGTGGGCTCGATATCTCTTGTCCACATCAATGGTGCAAAAAATGAGGTCAACAGGCTACACTAATTGACTCTAAAATTCCATTGTTTTTGGGGGGTGAAAAGAACTCTAGTTTTGCTCAATAAGGCTACCATTTGCTCCGTGATAATTTTAGTTTGTTATTACTTTAGAAAGAGAGAGATCAGCACCCTAAACTCTTCCGAGTAAAAAGTATTGAATTCATAAAACTCAATTAACAATACCAAACATTCGTAATAGTAAAAAAAAAAAAATTTGAAACTTGACTATTACGGTGAATTTGATAAGTCAACGAGTGCGTGGATGGTGCACATCGAGTTGTATCACGTTAGATATTGGATAATATATTCAAATTTATCTCATACACATTCCTCTTTTACGTGAAGATCATATTTACTTTTCACAATAAGTCTTGATGCATGTACATTTTCAATGACAGTTACACTTAAATTCAAAACTTTTATCCACTGTAATTCTAGTTTAAAGTTAATTAAATATAAGACAAAATTTATTTATATAAATTTCTCGTTCCATGCATAATTATTGCGGCATAAATGTTTTGAATCTGAAATAACCAATAATGTCTGTGGATTTGAAGTCAAATGAAATCCTGTTACATCATAACGAATCCCATTTGAGACAATCAAATTGCTAGCTAGCTATCTTTATTATTCAAGCTTGTTTCTTTCATTAGAAAATTCAAAAAGTTCCCAACAAATCCCTCCAAATTGACTGCATACGGGCATTAATGCAAACATTATACATAAATGTTTCACCTTTTATTTCAGCATCACTCTATCATTATCAGTAAACAAAACCCTAATCGAATAATGCTTTAGATTTGGTATCTCAATCAGTCTGCAGTATTGCCCATCTTTAATTGATTGAATGCAACCCATTGTTAAGAAAGCAATTTTTAGTACGATCACATGTTTGTGTCATAGAACATGATTGTTCACATATATGTCTTCATTATTGAAGCATGTCGCGTAAAAATTTAAGGTTTTAGAGACACGTCCCATACGTGAAGGCTGTATTTAGAGAATTAATGGCCTTCGCTCTAATATTACTCTAAAACTTAAATGACTATTGAGTGGATTATTTATTTATATAAAATTTGTATTCAAGATTAGTATTCCTATCTATGAAAAAATCTCATGAATTTCATGTTGTTTTAAAAAATCACATTACTCGCATGAAATGAAAAAATAAAAATAAAAATAAAACAAAATAAAATAAAATGAGACGGCTGGAGGTATAACAAAGATCAAATAGGACCCCCATGAATAAAGAAGCCATGTGGTGTAAATAAATGGGGTGGGCCAGTTTTGATCTACTTTAGTTAGCCTGTAATTGCATAATCATAATCAAGCTTATTTGTTAATCGTACAGAATTTCAAGTTGCTCAATTAATGTTGCCCTCGAAGTTGGGGGTGGTGTAGTGTGGGGCTGTTTCTCATCGAAAGAGGATGGTCACAACCACAATTTTGAAGCATTTATGCTACATGTATAGTTAATTTGACAGAAAGTTTGACGTATGATGAGATGTAATGCATTTTGATATAAACATCATCTGTATGAGTAGTTTAATTGATTTTGAAGTTTATTTCACAATAATTTTGCCTGTAAGCTGTACTATGTGCTTGTATCGTTATGTTTAAAAATTAGGAATCAATGAATGAAAGGCTATTGCATTGGACTCTACTAGCTAGAGGTAAATTTTGACTAAGCATATATACGTTTGAAATGATAGGAAACATGATTAGAGTTGCAAACGAGTCATTGCGCAAGAAATATAAACATATACTCTTTTATCGGTCACAAGTCAAATTTTTCAGATTTATGTATATTTAAGTACTTAACATGAGTGACAAGATGACTACTACAAAGGTAACAATAAAGACAATGCTAGATGATGCAAAGAATTGACATTTCTTAATTACGAACAAATAAAATTTCTTATTGAGAATTTCTTTTAAGTGGACCAAAAATATAAAACATATACTCTATCGGTCACAAATTAAATTTTTCAGAATTATATATCTTTAAGAACCCTACATGAGTGACAAGACACGACTACAACAAGACGTCACAAAGTTAACAATAAAGACGATGCCAGAAGATGCAATGAATTAACATTTCTTATGTACGCACGAATCAAATTTCATTATTGAGAATTTCTTTTAATTGGAGAAGAACTCATAGTGTATCTAATTGTTCAGGCGCTTTAATTTCGGAGCTATAACCTCAAAATGACGTTAGACTGAGTAAAGCCACAACCTTGAAATGACATAACAACCGTTCATGTTACACTCATGAAGTACAAAATTTCTGCAAATTCTAGTGACCATAGGACAGCATCAACTAGTATTTGTTGTTGAAAATATTTTGAGAATCATTCATGGAGCTTCAACAAATATGACACGGGCACCCCAATGGAATCAACATTTATTTTCAATAAATTGAAGGTTGGCAAGTTAGTTTTTTAGGTTATCGAGTCGGATTCATGACTACATCTATTAGGACCACCAACGAATCCAACACCCGACGAGCACCAGCGAGCACTCATGCTGGATTCGACAGTATTAATTTTTTGTGGTGTCAATGTATATATTTGGTAATTTCATTTGTTTTCAAGCAATTCTTGTAACTCAGTTGGCAAGAGACTGGGAGGTCTTGAGTTCAACTCTCTGGGAGAACAATCCTTTATTTAGTTATTTTTAGCTTAGTATTTTCCTTCATTTTGAAGCATTGTTATTAAAACCAATGCAATAGGAAAGATTCAAACCTATGCTCCCCTTTGAAATTATGGAAAGCTTGACCATTGTGATATTTGGTGGATGTTAACATCAAATGTAACAGAAAAATATATGTTCAATTTTAGCAAAGTAATAGATATTTGGTTATTAAAACTGGTGCAATGGGAAAGATTCGAACCGTTCTCCTATTTGGAATTATGGAAAGTTTGACAACTATGGCATTTTGTGGATATTAAAATCAAATATACCAAAAATATAGTAATAGATACATTTGATTTTTATTGCGGCCATTGATGGTCAACATTCAACGACCGCACATGTTTACTCGAGATCCTAGATCCGCTATTGATTAGAACATCCCACGCAATTAGAATAGCCTTTTTTATCATTATGCTCGATTGATCACTGTATATATTTATAAGAATATTCAATAAAACCACATTCAAATCATTGAACTTGACAGTGAATAATGCAACCAACGGTAGTGACAGCCACAATCTTGAAAATTTGAAATCAATCTCCACATTGTTGAACCTGTTTATTTATAAGCTTAAATTGCTCAAGAAAGCACATTGAATTATGTAAATTTAACCTTCAATACGTCTCCTTACATATTGGATAAATTCATTTTTTTTAATGCTTACATTTTCGTTAATTCAAGATATTTGTCTATTCTTATTCTATGTAGAACAATTCTCATCTAAAAGCATAAAAGACTAAAAATAAGATGCATTAATTATTTAAGTTCAATCACATTACTTGTACCAGGTAAAGGGCAACCCCTGACCTACGTAAATTGTATTTAAATTTAGGGTAATTAGCGCATAACGTCCCCACATTTCACTGTTAATGTGAAAAATGTTCATACCTTTCATTTTTTTGGCATTTTCACACTTTTTCTACTATTCATTACGCAAAAGGTCCTTTTCATCAATTTTCTCAATTAAAAATTGTGAAAATGACGAAAATACCCTTCCCTTTCAATAAATCAAAAGGAACAAGAAAAAAACTAAGTGCAAACATAGTCCCAAC
>CAIGRT010173752.1:0-20437 GCA_903798405.1 Fraxinus platypoda | reverse complement strand
GAAATTGGCTGAAGTCTGGTTAATGATGATTTCAGCTATGTCATTTCTCAAGGAATTGAGATGTTCCAATCTGCATTCATAAGTCATGAGTGTTGACTGAAGTTCACCCCAAGATATATTGTCTCTGCTATTGATTTGGACAACAATGGTAGTATAATCCTCATCTAGACTAGCTAAAACTTGAGTAACCAAGTCTCTATGAGACACGATTTTCCTAGCAATCTCAAGGTTGTCAGCAAGTTACTTCACATTGTTCAAATATTGATCAATGTTCATTGTTCCCTTCCTTGATTTATGCAGTTCACCACTAAGGAAGGTAATTTTAGATCTGTTTTGCACTCTATAACTTTCTTCATTTGCTGTCCATAGCTCATTTGAGTTTGTTGTACCCATAACTCTCATTGTAATGTTTGGAGTCATAGATGAATAGAGCCATCCCATAAGTAACTGATCTATTAACATCCATTGACTATGTTCAGGATTTTTGATCATCTCAATGTTGGTTCCTGCTTCACTAATAACTTGGTTGGCTATAAATTCTTGGGAACACACCTTTGTCCCTAGAATATAACCTTCAAGATTGTGTCCACGAATGATTGGTAGTATCATATTCTTCCATAGTGGAAAGTTGTTTTTGTCCAGCTTCACTGAAACAACTTGGGTAAGATTAACACCAAAGGGCGAGATGCTGTTGCTGCCAAGTAGGGGAGTAGCAGTGCTGCTGGAGATTGATGCAGGTGCAGAAATAGGATCAGCATTTTGTGGAGTATTGTTGGCGTTGGCCATGATGCTCTGATACCAAGTTGAAGTTTAAATAGAGAAATGGAATTGCAATCAACCGTATATTTCATAGCCACAGCTTTGCAAATATTTAATACAAAAGAATGTTGAAAGAATGATCTAGAATATGCTGATGTTGGTTAGTTCCTAAATTGGTGGATCATGTCTGGAATCATTTACAACAGAATGAGTGTTGGCAAACGGCTTCAGGACAGCAAGGAAAAAGACTGCTGATGCACTCACCGGATATGCACTCTCTCACTAGATCTTGACTTGTCGTATTGAGCTGCTAGTTTCTCATAATTCCTTGACAAGGCGAGATTGGAGGCTAAAAGATACGAGCAAGAGTATGGGATTGACTATAAAGAAGTTTTTGCTCCAACTACAAGGCATGATACAATTTGATTTCCATTCTTTTGTAGTTAGTTCTTTCTTCTTTTTCTGTCAATTATAGGAAGATAAAATCTACTGTTTTTCTTATCCATTTGAGAGTCCATATTACTCTTTATATTTCCTATCAAAATATATATAGTACGACCATTTGAGTTACAAATAAACAATGAGGTATACCCTGCCCTTGGTGCCGTTTGATGGCATATATAGCCTTCTGAATATGACAGACACACTTAATTTGGTTTATTCCTATCAACAAACCCAGAGGGGTTAGCCATGTATATGTCTTAGGTCAACGTGACATGGAGAAATAATTTTTTGAAATCCAACTAACGGAAATGCAATTTAGATTAGAAGTCAAGTGATGAGAGCATTTTATGCGCTTACCTTGGCTTCTTTTCTTACTTATTTATATATAAATTGAGCGATTATCTACTTAATTTGTGTAAATTATGTTAATTGTAGGAAAAATCCCAACTTGGATACAATCTAGGTGAAAAGAGGCTATTTGGAGCTTAATTGGTGTTTATTTGAAGCAATTGAAGTTTAATTGGTTGGGAAGAGATCAACTGGAAGTATTAATGGAGCATTCGGTAAAAATTTCATAAGTTTCGGGAGTTAAATTCGACATTTGAAAAGCTTAAGGACTAAATTGCAAACTCCCAAACTTGTCTCCAGTCAACTATTATTACTTTGAAATGAAGATGACTTAATTGCAATATTAGAAGATGAATGATTAAAGTCACATGAGAAGAGGAGTCCATTGAACAATGAATTTGATTCCTATTATTTCCTTAAATTCTTTGGTAGAACCAATTTTAACTCTTTGGTGGAAACCAATTTGAACAAGGATTTTGTCTAATCTTATTCTATAAATACACAACATAGTCCAACAACTAGAGGAGGCTTGTAGGATTTCATTAAACACATATATTCAAGCCAATGCCTGGGGGACTCATTGTAAATATATTATTCAAGCCAAAAGAAAGGAAAAATCAAGAAACTAGGGTTTCAAGATTTTACAAGAAGATGGCGGAATTTTGGTACAAGATCTTCATCTTTTTCTCGTTTTTTCCTTAATACCCTAGTGATGTACTGTAATTCCTTCTTGTATTTTTATTCTCCCATGATGTGTAATTAAGTATTTAGTTAGGATGAATGATTGTAACCTAGTTTTGAACCTTAATTTTAATTAAAAAAAAATTAAATCTCAATTGATTTTGTGAATTTTTTTTTTTTTTTTTTTACTTCTATTCTTAATGGTTGGATTAATTGGCCACTAATTCATTGATTTCGTGAACAATAATTACGTAGAGATGCGGATTATTTGTTTAGACCACGTAGTAAAAATCGATAATTTAGTATAAAACGTAGAGATACTTATGCTAGTTATTGCGATCATTCCATGAATTCGTAAAACAATAATTGTGTTTAACTAAGATTAATTCACATATAGATATGGAATTGAATTGAATTAGTAAATAAACTCAATGAGAATTCAAGAGGGGTAAATTGAATACAATAAAAGAATTCGATCGGTTAAACATAATCAATTGTATAGAGCTTGGTGAATGAGATTAAGGGAATAACGATGGTAAAATCTTGAATCCTAACACTTAGGCCATCATATAAAAAATAACTTTTATTTGTTTTAATATATTTAAAATAGAAAATTACAAAAAAAAAATAATAATAATAAAATAACCACTTTTTATATATATTTTTTTTTTATCAAATTGAAGTTAGAAACAATTTAATCAATTGTTAGATAGTAGACCTCGTGAAAACGATATCCGAACTTATATGTCCACTTCATTACTTGTTACAATCATTACAGGATATAAACTAAAAATGAGTCAAATTGTTGTCAGTTTAACAGTAGAACTAAACATCTAGTGATATTAATACCCTCAGATGTTGATGGAACCCTGTAGCAACCAATCGAACTGTATATGATCAAGCGAGACACCAACTTTATGTTTAATTCAATAAATCCAATTACAATTGTTTCGCGCATTTTGTCTCAACCAAACTTTGGGACGAATGTGGAAGGGCGAGAGTCTAGGTACCATTTCAAAGTAATGGATTGAATTTCCTCAGATATAGAAATATGCCAATAAGGATGTGTAAGAGATTGACATGGAGATGTGGGTTCAACTTTTTAGGTTGTGGTAAGGGTAGTAACAAGGCCAAGCTTTTGAATAGGCTTATGGTTGTTGGACTTTGTGTGGTAGCCATAGAATGGGATGAACATTTATAGGTGTAGGGAGAAGGGCTGTTGTGGGCTGAGAAAAGGAAAGAGGACCAGATGCACAAGAATTGTTGGTGAGGCATGAAGCTTGTTGTGCCCATGATCGTGGACTGGGTCAAAAACAAGGAAGTTGAAATCATGGAAAGTTGAATTACAAAACACGGGCAAAATGAAGGGAAAATTAGACTCAATACCCTAAAAAATTAACTTATTTGATTAATACCCTGTTAACTAATTAAAACATTTTAGAACGTAATTAATACCTTACAAAATCCCCCAAATCCCTAAACCACGTACAATCTATAGTGATTTCGTCTCGCTTGATTTCTGTAACTCAATAGCGGAGTATCATTCCCCATTCTTTGGTTGGTATGACACACTGGTGTTGATCTCGAAGGCCTAGTTAATGGAGACTCATCGTAGACGAAGTTCCGATAACTGAGTTGATTTTGCTCCGAAAGCTTCTTAGAATGCAGGAGTCCTTTGAGTTGCAGAGCCTCAAGAATTTGTTTCGACGTTTCCAAATCTTTAGGAGTCTCGTTGATTCCTTTCATCTTCAATCTCTTTTCAATCTCTCCTTCAATTGAAATCATCTGCTTTGGCTGGGGAAAAATGCCTGTCGAGTCGAAGAAACCTTTGCGGTGAGTCGGAGTTTTCCATGGCGATAAATTCACCTCTCTAATCAATTCTCTAGGTTGTTCAGTTTTCTTACTCTTGGATGAATACTTGATTGGATTTGCATGACTTGGTGTCTCAAACACCGCATTGTCCAACACACAACATTTTTTAATCCTACTCAAGATGTGGTTATTGGGAACTTTCTGTGAATCTCTTATGCTGCAAGTACCGATATCTCTCTTGCTTGGTTTGATGATCAATTACTTGTTTCTTATTTAATGTGAAAGTGCTTATTGTGTCAAAATGAGGATGCAAAGAATTAAACTCACAAATCTGTAAAGGACGATGATTGGGATTATTAGCATATTAGATTGAAGCAGCTGTATTTAGCAATGGATTTGAAGGAAATTCTTAGAAGTATCTCGAATACGATTTCTTCATGAAGATTTGGAAGTGACCATGAAAGTGGAGGCCCAAAACCAGTCCCTTCGAGCAGGTGAAAGGGCTGTGTGATTTTGGACGTAAGAACACAAGTCAGTTGGTATTTCTCAGTAATGTGTATTTGGCGGAGGATTACAAATTTCTTTAACTTGTATCTTTCTTTTGTTTCTTTTTTTTATCGAATGTTGGTTTCAATACTGGTATGAACAAGTTCATGAACTGTCCTGCAACCTTTTTTTTTAATTATGAGAAAAATGAAGTTTGTTGTTCTATTGGGTAATTCAGTGTTCTGTTCATGATTGATCATGTAACAAGAAAAATTGTAAGCTATGCAGTAAGAACTAGACCAATTTGGTTGGTTTTCTTGTCTAGTAAATGCTAACAAACTCAAGGTTTCTGGCTATTTTGAAACAAATCAAATAGNTTTTTTTTATCGAATGTTGGTTTCAATACTGGTATGAACAAGTTCATGAACTGTCCTGCAACCTTTTTTTTTAATTATGAGAAAAATGAAGTTTGTTGTTCTATTGGGTAATTCAGTGTTCTGTTCATGATTGATCATGTAACAAGAAAAATTGTAAGCTATGCAGTAAGAACCAGACCAATTTGGTTGGTTTTCTTGTCTAGTAAATGCTAACAAACTCAAGGTTTCTGGCTATTTTGAAACAAATTAAATAGATATGGTGGATCAGTTGCTTGCTAACAATTTGTCACTTTTTTAATGTTTGTTACTTTTTTGAATATTTGTCACTTTTTTTTAGTGCATGTCACTTTTTTCCTATCACTTTCTTGAAATTCATATCACTTTTTTTTAGTGACAAACATCATTTTTAATAAAATTTGTATATCACATTTTAATTAAAAGTAACGTGTCACTTTTTATTGCGTCATTTTTTTTTTTAAGTGTAAAAGTGACACTTAATTTTACACTATTGTCCAAACTGAAATGTGGTGTCTACACTACTATGGTGGAAATAATAACTCAATTGTATTATACTAACATGAAAATTGCCAACTTGTCACTTTTTTTAGTATTCGCCACTTTTTTGAATTTGTGTCACTTTTTTTTTAAAAAGTGACATTGTGTCACTTTTTCATTTTACACAATATTTTTTACTTCCTAAAAACCTTTCATGTGATTTTTGAAAACATCCCTAATGTTAAGGGTATTTTTGTAAGTACCCCCAAAATGAATCCCTTTATAGTTGAGTATGGGGACGGCCCTAGGCCCAAGCCAACTAGGCAATGTGGCCTAGGACCTCTCAAAATGATAATTATGAGCTACTAAATGAGCCCAATATTATTATGGTAATATGGCTTAATTTGAAAACTAATATTACACATTAAGTACTTTACTATAATGAGTTATAACTATAATTGGGTTTATCTAAATTAACTTTTTCCCGAGGTCATAACGTGTCATTTATTACAAGTTTCAAAATGAGTCCAATATTGGTAGGATAATTCTTGATCCTCTAATAAGTGCACATTTGGTCCAAATATATTATTCGCTTTAATCCCTTAAAATCTCAAACTTATTAAAATGTTCTCGAATCAAAGTCCTTAGAATCTGATTATGTTTCTCATCACTAAATAATCTTAATTCGTCACATTATTGTCTACAATTACATATGTCTTACTATTTTGCAATTCAATCCCTAAATTTTGAACTTTTTTTTATCTGAAGTCCAATCTCGAAATTAAGCACTGAAATCACTCCTCCTTACTAGTAATTCTAGGGCAGCACTAGGCCCAAGCCAACTAGATAGTGGCCTAGGTCCTCTAATCCTAAAGGGCCTCAAAATGGAAGAAACTACATGGCCCAACTAAAAGATGAATTAATTAAAAATTCATTTAACTATATATTTTTTAAATCTATTGTAACTTCTTTCTTGCTTATTCAAAATAACCTTTTTTCGAGTTTAATATACATGATTAATTAAGAGATACCAAACCAGCCTAATATTGTTATGGTAGTATAGCTTAATTTGGAGACTAATATTACACATTAAGTACTTTACTTTAATGAGTTATAACATTCTCGAGTTCATAATATGTCATTTATTACGAGTTTCGAAATGAGTCCAATATTGGTTGGATAATTCTAGTTCCTCTAATGAGTGCTCATTTGGTCCAAATATATTATTCACTTCGACACTTATTTTCACTTTAATTCCTTAAGATCTCAAAATTATTAAAATGTTTTCGAATCAAAGTCCTTAGAATGTGATTATGTTTCTCCTCACTAAATAATCTTAATTCGTCAAATTATTGTCTAAAATTACATATTTCTTACTATTTTGCAATCCAATCCCTAAATTTTGAACTTTTTTTTATCTGAGGTCCCATCTCGAATTTAAGCACTGAAAGTCACTCTTCTCCTTACCGTAATTCAAGCGTAGCACTAGGCCCAAGCCAACTAGATAGTGACCTAAGTCTTCTAATCCTAAAGGGCCTGAAAATGAAAGAAACTACATGGCCCAACTAACAGATGAGTTAATTAAAAATTCATTTAACTATAATTTATTTTATCTATTCTAACTTAGTTCTTGCTTATTCAAAATAACTTTGTTTTTTCGAGTTTAATGTATATGATTAATTATGAGATATCAAACGAGCCCAACATTGTTATGGTAATATAGTTTAATTTAGAGACTAATATTACACATTAAGTACTTTACTTTAATGAGTTATAACTAAATTCTCTAATTCATAATGTGCCATTTATTATGAGTTTCGAAGTGAGACCAATATTGGTAAGAAAATTCTCAATCCTCCAATAAGTACTCATTTTGTCCAAATATGTTATTCTCTTCCAAACTTATTTTCACTTTAATCCCTCAAGTTTTCAAAATTATTAAAAGGTTCTCAAATCAAAGTCCTTAAAATCTAGTTATGGTTCTCATCACATTATTGTCTAAAAATATATCTCTCTCACTATTTTGTAATCCAATCCCTAAATTTGAACTCTTTTATCTAATGCCCCATCTCGAGTTTAAGCACTGAAAATCACTATTCTCCTTATGAGTCATTCTTACAATATTCTCAAGACTTCAAATTATGGGTTTTAAGGCTTTCTCAAAACCTCCTTAAACTCTCTAAAATTTGCTAAATTGTACCATATTCGAGCTTCTCAATAAATAATTCTTGAAGATTATTACTTGCAATTTGATAAAAAATTTCATCAAGGAGATAATTCTGCTAAATATTACCTTACTCTAGTCTCTTAAGTTGTCAAAAACGATTTTTTTCTTCTCTTATCTTTTGGAATTTGCCAAATTTTCGTTTAAAATATAAATATATTATTTATTTAAATATTTAATTGCTTTTACATTTGAAAAAAATTATATTTAAAAGCCTCATAATAATGAGCCACTTAAGGCCTCAAAATTCTCAGGGTTAACCCTGATTGAGTATATCCACCATGGAATTTTTACGATGATGTATGATAAGTGTATTTTGTACACTTATTCGGGCATCTAAGTTAAGGTATTTATTGGATATTTCGGTGAATCATGACTTAATTTCATGTATATTGTGTTTGCTAGATAATAATTGATGAAAATGACAGAAATGTAGAAAAATGATGAAAAAATGACTCAACTACAAGATATTCAAAGTTCGAACAGAAAAGTGCAAATATTGAAATGTTGTGTCAAACGTCATGATAAAAATCTGAGAGTGCTAGAGGTTAATTTGATGAGAAAGAAATCAAATCGATGAAATACAATCAAAGCATTCTCACAAATCAATTTTCAACCAAATAAATTATGCTACAAATTTCCAGCCTCAGATTGAAATCCATTTTTATCATAGTAAACAAGTTTGAATTAGAAAATTGGTACTTCTAGAATAATTGTAGCCCTTTAAATTTTCAATGAACTTTGAATCACCTAAATTTGACATCGGGAGAGATAAATATGATAAAAATATTAACAACCTCTAGGGACATTACCATGCGCACATAGTACAAATTACATGCATGCGCATGTCTCTTCTAGAGGCTAACTGAGGCCAAAAGGGTAAACCATTCATACGCATGGAGTTATACCAAACGCAAGCATGGTAGTCTTCCGAAGGAAATATTTTGTTTCCTTATTTTGACCCGTGTTCGTATGAAATGATTTCCTAAGACTTTTAAACCTACCATAGGCCGTTCAGAACAGATTATCATGTATTATCAATTATTATTTGATCATAGCGAAGCCTAACAACAGTTTTAGAGAGAATTAATACAAAAAGTTGAAGATTCGACGCTCGAATCGAAGGAAAAGTACAAGAAATTGATTCGCCTAGCTCTTACATCTATCCTTTGAATTGGGTGATGCATTTTCCTAGCTCTGTGTAATTTAGATACAGTTATGTTGGGCTAAACTTATTTTTTGTATGGGTTGAATGATGAAACCATTTGTCATGAATTTTTTATTTATTGAATTGATAGTTTGGTAAATTTTTGTGTTGGTGATTAATTATGCATTGTTATTACATTATTTCATTGCTTAGCTATCAATTCGATAATTTATTACTTATTATAGTACTAGGAGACTTACAATAAGTTTGTAACATTGCATAATTGACACACATGCAATAGGTGTTTGGAATTACATTTTTTGTGTACGCTATCTTTTTTTATAATCGTGTGGTTGAATGCATCTCTTTATAAATGAATTCGGACTAGGAACAGAATTGGGTTGTGCTTAGGATATGTTTGATTTATTTTTAAAAAAGAAGATTCAACAATATAAGATTATCGATTGTCACAAATACTTGAATAATACTAAAATACATCATTCGAGTATCGAAAATAGATACCAATATGTGGATTCTAAATCTGATACATTTATCTCATAACTTGATAACAACACTTTATTTACATTATTCATAGCTTAATATAGGAAATTACAAACAATCAGCTCATTTGTTTTACAAACATCGAATTTAATATAAACTAGAGAATTATAATTAGCAATTATTCCTCGTGAGATAATAACTAATTCATCATATTATTACTTGTCAGCGATCTCATACTCTTGCGGGATTTGTCCGAACGAAGTATTCTCTAGATTAAAGAGGAGTGAGATGTTGGTATAAATGAGGTCCAAATCTTAAGTCCTCATTCCACAACTATCACCCCTTTTGCAAGTGACTATAAACACTTACAAATTTTTTTTTACGAGATCATCCAGTAATGATGCTATATGGTAAACGGAAGTAAAGTTTTGTTTATTTATTATTATAGGTAATAGTTGAAATTGCACCACCTACCTAATATTTGAAAAATATTCATACAATACTTTTAGACATTTTTTATAGCTTGTTACTGTAAAATCTAGATAAAACTAAATTGTAAAAAACAACCCAACATCTATTAGTATTGAAAATGGCAAATAATTTTAGTCGACCAGACACGCCCTTCCTATAAATTTGACAAACACTAAAATCCCCAAATCTTGCAATTTCTAACTCAATGACTATTGAATCTTGCTCTATTAAAGAAATTTCAAGAACATCTCAAAGATTAATCCTTTAAGATTTACAGCAAACACCATAACCCATAGTACCATTCAAAAATCCGATCTTCAAGATTTACAGTGACATTAAGGCTTTCGCGTACGTACTGTCATGCCTAATGGTGAAGATAAATGCTTGGCAACCAAGCACCAGTTGAATTGGAATGGTCAAGCCTCTTGCTGTGAAGATTATTATTGACATTCCTCAAAACGTTAATGGGTATGGAATTCTGTAAAAACGGTTTCATCATACTCATTATAACTTTTTTCACATCATATCAGATTTTTTATTGATGTTTCTAAATATGCACATCATATTTCATGTGCACTTCAATGTATTTCAATATTCATTATCAATTACATAAACATACAGTGTCTAACATATAATTCAATTCGATGTGTTGTCTATACATGATAAAGTTTTCCGAGTGCATCATAAATGGAAAAAATGATCTGATGGCTGAGAAATTCAACCCAATCAAATCTAATCCCATCTGTCATGTTAGCTTTTCAATCATGGATGTGAGAAGTTGATTGAAGCGCATGATACGAACTTCGACTTAGTACATGTTATGATATTGTTCCAATATATAATGATAAGTAATTTGAAGTAATCAAACATCCATGTGACTATCAAGTGCGAAAACAACCGAAAATAAATAGGGAAAAGCGATAGCCTAGCCTCACAAATTCATTACTGAGGCAAAAATGGTACACTGAGCGATCATCAGTTCAAATATCTTACCAGTGGGTTTGATTTTTTTTTGGTGATGTTCTGATTGTTTTACATGTCTTTGGCTTTTTTAGCACCCTTTCGTGCAATATGATTGATGTTCTATGTATGTGGATGGTTTTCATGTTGGAGAACATATCATTGACATCAAATCTATACACTTACATAAAAATCAAACTCGGATTTCTAAAGTTGTTCTTCAAGTTCATATTGCTTGATTTGTACTTGGATTAAGGTTTGTTTGCTCCTACAAAATATTTTTCATTAAAGCCTTCAAGCACTCATCCCCGATGGCGACAAATATCATTTAAGGAAAACTATTTATTATTGTGTTCAAACCTTCATTTTGGTACAATCAAAGTTGTTGGTTTTCTTGTTCTTCATCATTTTGCACAAGAATCTCAAACGATATATTGACATAGAGAACAAGACAACCATGGCTACTATTAAAATGATAAATCAAGACCTTGTGAGGCTCCACAGATTCGACGAGTCTAATTTTATCAGATGGAACGATAAGTCGTAGTTTATTCTTACAACATTGAAGATCTTCTATATTTTGGATCTGGACTTGGAACCATTGCCGGAACCATAAAGGCAAAAAGGAAGAAAAGACAAAAAGATGAGTTGATATGTGAAGGGCACATTCTGAATGCTCTTTCCGATAACCTCTACAATCTTTATACAAACAACACTTCGGCAAGGGATATATGGAAATCATTGGGAAACAATTACAAAGCTGATGAGGAAAGTATAAAAAAGTTCTTGATTTTAATTACTTTTATTTCAAATTTTTGAATAACTTGCCATTGTTAGGAAAAGTACATGAATTGCAAGTCATTGTCAATAAATGAAGGTCGTGAAGTATGATCTTTCCAAAACCTTCCAAGTTGGTGCAATCATTGCGAAATTATCATCTTCTTGGAAGGGTTATAGGAAGAAAATTATTTACAGTTCTGAGGATTATTCTTTGGAATGGATTCAAAACATCTTTATATGGAGGAAGAGTCAAGGGCATGAGATGAAAATGAAGATTCTCATGAGGCTACTTCCAAAATCCATACCGCGGATCAAACAAACAAATACAATAAGGATTTGAAGAAGAAGAAATCCTCAAACTCCAACAAAGACAACAATGGTAACAAGAACAAGAAAAAAGTCAATGTTTCTTGTTATGCGTGGGGCATACCCGAACATTATGCTCGGAATTTTAGACATCACAAACAACCAAAATAAGAAGGAGAAGTGAAATCTGTTGACAACATTGTTACTACTGTGAGCATTGTCAATTCGGTCAAAGAAGAGGTTCAAGGATGGTGGTATGATACTTGTACCACTATACATATTTGCTATGATAGATCTTTTTTCAAAATCTATCAAGAGATGGTTAGTGAACACATTCAAATGGATAATGAAGTTCAATCCAAGGTTGTTGGCAAAGGAAGTCTAGACTTACAATTTACATTCGACAAGAAGACCATATATATAAATGTTTTACATGTACTAGATATGAATAGAAATCTTGTAAGTGGGAATTTGTTGAGAAAAATGGGAAATAAGTCCACATATGAGTCGAACAAACTTATACTTTCTCGAAATGGTGTATTTGTGGCAAAGACTATTCTAGTGACGAAATGGTCAAACTTTGTACTATTGACAATAATACTAATAAAACTAAAATTTGAATATGTTGTTGAGTCTATTACTTTGTAGCATGATAGACTAGGACATATTGCTACTCTACTTTAAAAAGAATGATAAAAAAGGGAATGATTTCATATAAAAATATATAACATAATAAATTTGAATTATGCATCAAGTCTATAATGATTAAGAAATATTTTCATAGTGTTGAAAGGACCTCTAATTTATTAGATTTAATTCATTCCGACATATGTGAATTAAATGAAATATTAATTAGATGAGGTAATAAATAAATCATAACATTCACAGTTAATCATTCTAGGTTTTATTATATCTACTTGATGAACATAAAGATAAAGTCTGTAATATGTTTAAGATACACAAAGCCGAAGTAGAAACCCAATTAAATAGAAATATTAAAATTCTTAGAAGTGATAGGGGAGGTGAATATTTCTCTAATTAATTTAATTTTTTTTTTTTAACAATATGGCATAATACATCAATGTAGTGCACTTAGAACATCCAAACAAAATTATTTGACTGAGAAAAAGAATATGAAACTAGTTGAAATGATAAATGTTATGTCATTATGTGCTAAGTTGTTATTTAACTTATGGGGTGAAGCTTTGTTAAGTGCGTGTCACATAGTTAATGGAATTCCTTCTAAAAGATTTCAGGTTTTTCCCTATGAATTGTAGAAAGTGAGAAAACCAAACATTGGTAATTTCAAATTGTGGGGGTGTCTTGCTTATTGTAAAAACATGGTTCCTAAAAGGATTAAGTGAGTCCTAGATGGATTAAATGTGTATTTGTTGGATATACCTAAAACGAAGTAAGGTATATCGTTTATTAAACTTGGAAACCAATGTCATTATTGAATCTCAGAACATAAAGTTCTTTGAGAACTTGTTATATTCAGATAATAATTCTTTAAGGAAACCTCAAGTGGAGAATATTAGTTCTGTAAGATCACAAGTAGAAATACTTTTTGAGGATCTTGAATTAAGTGAACTTCACATAAACAAAGAGCTCGAAAGGAAAAATTGCTAGGACCAAATGAATTTGATTATCAGTTCATTTACTTCTATCTGGTTGACGAAAATGAGAAGAGCGTCACAAGAATTACTCCATACGCTCTTCAAGTAGAAATCGATCCTAAAAATTATCGAGATGCAATGTCATCAAGAGAGTATTTTTTGGAAAAGTTGCTATAAATGAAGAAATTTACTCAATAATGTCAACAAAATACTTTGGAATTAGTCAATTTACCACCAGATCGAAACCTATAGGCTGTAAATGGGTATTTAGGATGAAGTATAATGCAGATGGTACTCCAAATACCTTTAACGCTATGTTAGTGACCAAAGGGTATCGACAAAATGAAGGAATAGATTACTTTGGTACGTATGCACCAGCGGCACGAATAACATCAATTAGGATTTATTCGTTTTAACTTCTATTTATGATTTGCATATACATCAAATGTATACTAAGACGACATCCTTAAAAGGTGATCTCGATGAGGAGATTTATATGGAACAACTGGAAGATTTCGTTCTACTCGAAAATGAAGATAAAGTATGCAAATTAGTAAAATCCTTATATGGATTAAATCAAGCACCAAAGAAATAGAACGAAAATTTTGACTTAGCAATAATTTCTTTTTGATTTAAACATAATAGTGTTGATAAATTTTTATATTCAAAAGTTTGTTAAAATTATGTTGTTCTCATTTTCTTATACGTGGATGATATGTTGATTGTAAGTATTTAAATACAAGGTGTAACGGAAACAAAGAGGTTTGTATCTTTCACATTCAAAATAAAATATCTTGGTATGGATGCCATATTAGGTATCAAAATCACCAAGACTATGGGGCTTATATGTTTAGCCAATCACATTATGTTGAAAATGTGATCAATACTTCATTAAAGAGGCTAATACTCCAATCGATCCAAGTTTGAAACTTATAAAGAATGATGGAAGAGCAATAGCACAACTTGAGTATGCAAGTATCATAGGAAGTCTATGTATGTTGTGCAATGTACAAGACCCAACATAGCATTTGCAATTAATAACATTAATAGGTTTACTAGCAATCCAAGGGAAAAATATTGGAAGGCTATCGGGAGGATTTTGGTTATTAGAAGAAAACTAAGGATTTAGGTCTTCAATATTCTAAATTTTCGACAATCCTAGAAGAATTTACCGATGCTAGTTGGATATCTAGCATAGTTGAGAATAAATCCACCTCAAGTTGGATGTTTACTCTTAGAGGAGGTGGGTATTCTTGGAAATCCAAGAAACAAACACGTATTATACACTCAACTATAGAACCCAAATTTGTAGCATTGGTTGAAACTGAAAAAGAGGTTGAATGACTTAGGGATTTAATGAATGAAATTCCATTGGGAGAGATGAATAATTCTTTTATATCTATCTTGTGTGATAGTCAAGCTACTTTAGCTACAACATACAATGAAGTGTATAACGATAAGTCTTAGACATGACTATGTGAAGAAATTAATTAAAGATGGAATAATTTCACTTATGTATAGTCAAATGAGAATTTGGCTAATCCGTTTACTAAACCACTCACAATGGAATTGGTGCGGACAAAACTAGTAGGATGGAGTTGAAACTCCGTAATTAAATCCGTTAATGACGGCAATCCTGCCTGACTATACTAACAAGCATACCTCGGGTTCAAAGGATAATAACAAGTCATTTGATAAGTTTGGATCAAGTATCTATAAAAGTGACAAAGATACTGCAAGAACTTTACCTATATTAACTTTAAGGTGGTGATGTCGTCTCAATTGAGAGTTAGATTTTCTCTCTTAAAAGTTCATGAATAAGAGAAGTGTAAGGGTATAAGAGTGTTAAATGAGATTGTGTGGAACTTGTAACACATGATACTTGTGTGTGTGATTTTACTGGTTTCACCACAAGAAATAATAGGTCCAAAGCATTCATACTATCTGGGATTTTGATGTTACTTTGTGAGATTTACGTTAACGTTGAATTGAAATAGAAAGATATCTATACTTTAACATAAGTGTCGTTAAAATTGAGTTTGAACTCAATATATATTTGAATAAGTGAGGGATTGTTGTGATATTGTTCCAATATATAATGATAAGTGATTTGGAGTAATCAAATATCCATGTGAGAACATCAAGTAAGTACGAAAACAACCAAAAAACAAAATGGGAAAAACGAAGAAAAAAAAATAGGCTGGGCAATCAGAAATTCATTACCAAGGCGAAAAATTTACACTAGGAGATCGCTCGGTTTATATATGTGACCGTTGGGTTTGAATTCTTTGGTGACATTTTGATCGCTTTTACACATCTTTGGCTTGTTTTTGGCACCTTTTCATACATAACAATTGATGTTTTATATATATAGATGGTTTACATGTAGAAAAACATATCATTGACATCAAATCTATACGCTTACATCCAAATCAAAGATCAAACTTAGATTTCTAAAATTTTTCTTCAAGTTCATATTGCTTGATTTCAACTTGGATTAAGGTTTCTTTACTCTTGCAAACTATTTGTTATTTAAGTCTTTAAGCACTTATCCTGATGCCCGCAAATATCGTTTGAGGAAAGAGATTCATTATCGTGTTTAAACCTTCCTTTTGGTAGATTCAAAGTTGCTGGTTTTCTTGTTCTTCATCATTTCGCACAATAGTACCATGCAGCGTAAGGCAAGACAGGAAGTTAAAAGGTGTAGTGATACCATAAACACGTTAGAACAATTTACCTTATTCTGAACAATTAGTTGAAGGGCAGACTAGCTGTCAGTCTTTGTTGGATTATCATATTTCAAATCTTTTGAAAATATTACGTAAAAAAAAACATAATATGTTAATATCTCGTAATGCAATGAAATATAATATGTTTTTGCTACAACTTCTTCTTAAAATGTGGTATGAATATCGTGTTTTCATTACAATTATGCATTTTCCAGTTATCGAGAAAGAAGATATGTTTTCATATTATAGCCACGTGTCCATATTTTTTATTCCACTTGGTAGGTCCCTAGAAACGCTAATGTAAATTGTATTGAAAATAATTGGAACGGCGAATGTCAATTGATTTTTACTATATCTAAAATCAAATCATCCTTTTTGTGACATTTGAGACAAATTTAACTATAGAGTTGCAATCTTCACACATGCTTAGGTTTTGAATAATGCAAATAGGTGACATTAGCGATGTTTTCATAAGAGCAGATGTCGTAGCCAACTTCTCTCTGTAATAACTAAGGCAGTCTTCTTTATATTCCTCCTCTACATCAAGCAATTCACAAACATGTGCTGGAACATAACCCGGTGATTTAATTTGCACATATGCATTACAAAAGCTTACATGAAACCCCGAAATGATTGTGATGGAGAGAGAAAAATATAAACCAATATGTAATTCTTTCAGCAATACGACTACCAAAATAAAAAATTATGCTATCTAACCAATGCACGTTATCCATGGACTACGTGTTTTCATTATTTCATATGTCCCGTGCATGTAATCACACAAGCTAATGACACATACTAACAATATGCAACAAACGATTATAAGATAAAGTTATTTTGTGATATAGTCAAACTTATTTGCAATACATTTTAGAATCATGTAAAGGTACATTTTGAGTAAATACACACCAACGATAAAGATGTCTAAAAGTTATTCTAACAATTCATAGTTGTATGATTCTGAACAACAAATTACATATACCATTTCATTGAGATATAAGTCCACTGAATATGTAATACTCGATTACCAAAAAAAAATATTACGTGAAAGTATTGCATACCTAGTGTAATCCATATTTTTCACAATTACCATTCGAATCAATTATCTAATTCAGCTCCACGCTTATGCTTTCTTACACGACACATTGGCAAGACTGCTTATATGTTCTTTTATTATGACTCTTACCTTTACAACGTCTATACCTTGTCAGATTGATGCACTACCTATCTCCTAGATTTAAGGGAAGTATATGACCATGATATGCATTATTGATGCCTATCCAATGTTTGCGATCTCCGTGTCACCGCTATATGTGTTAACGTATGAGTCCTTTGTGTACAAGCTGGAGTAATAACTGTATGGTTGATCCCCCTTCTCCCGATGACCTCCAAAGCATGTTGACATGGAACTTTGTCTATCTGAAATCAGTTAGATGTGTACGTCATACAAGTCAAATCTACAATACATGTTGTTCTATCTTGTCAAACTTGAATTCATTAGTTATCATCTCAACAAGGTCCACGCATTTGAAAGAATATGGAGCTAGAAGACCAAACGTATTTGAACTGTTCTTCACAAATACATTCAATGAATACATTTATGTTTGGAAAAAAAATCACAATCAAAGTTTCAAAATATCATCTTATATCATTTGTTCATTGAACCCCGTATTAATATTATCCAATGATAGACATCAAATAGTCATATACATAGTAAATAGAAAATGGGAACAATTCATATGGAATCATAAACCACCAAGGATTCGGGCTCAGTATTAACCAATCAACCACCACAATGTCAAGCCAAAATCATAAATCAACGCTAAATACCTGTTGCTTTCAAGTTGCCTACAAAGGGCAAGGTATGAGATTTTGTTATAGCCTCAAGATCAGCCACACAGGCTAAAGAAAGGAGAAGAAAACAAAGGCACTAAACCAGGAAAGCACGAAGCCAAGAAGAAAGGGACGGAAGGCGTCGTTTTCTCTCACATACAAAGGGACTAATTAAAATCAATTCCACACACGAGAAACAACAGTAATGGAAAGCCTATATAATTGAATAGTATGGGCTTTAAAGTTAAAAGATAATAAAGCCCAATAGGTAGCATGGGCTGTAAACCAAAAAAGCCATTCAAGGTAATAGGTCGGGCCATGAGTAGCACTAATTAAATAGGCTACTTCAAATAGTCCAAATAGCTTGGTTTATGCAATTGTGGTGTCGATATACTACTTCAGTCATCTGGTCGATGCCGACTGAATACATAATGAGCTTGTATCATCGCCCGACATTTATTGGGTATCAAAAAATCCAACAAATCTCCACCTTGATACCCAATCAATCTGCAAGTAACCAAAATACACAGTATATACTTGCATAATCAATGTAACCAATAAAATTGGTATCACAGACCTTACCTCGTATTTCGAAATCGAAACAGATACCATACCTACTCTATGTACTCACCAGGGCTAATAGGTCAAGAAAACACCCAAGTAGAAGCGGAAAATAACAGCAAACAATCAAGAGCAAATAATCATGCGATGAACGTATAACATAGGATAATCCACGGATCTTTTCAAAATACGTTCACACAGAACAATAGATTAACACCAAGTTAATCAAGCACATGGCCAACACATATGCAACAAATGCATAAATGACCTCACGAAAAGATCTCACTACACATATCCTATCCCATTCCATGTTGCTCACACCTCGAGAACACATATGTCACATCATCGCCCACCAAGCTTACCAGACTGATTACTCAACCCATGTCTAACTGGTAAGCCACAATAGATCATAAGTTCTTGGGATAATCCTCTATCACCACATCACTTCTCCCAACTTATGTGGATAATGGGTCTCCACCTAACAGAAGTAATAGAAGTGTCTATCTGGCACTCCACCCGATTAGGGTCTTTCACATATTAAGGATTTCAGACATTTAATCATCGCTCTACTCGTGATCCAAATATCATACTCCACATCCCCGGTACAAACCACCAATGTACCCCTAAGCGTCTATACTCCACCTTACCAAAAGACATACAACACACTGCTAATGCATCACAAACCACTATACATGCAAACAATTACACCAAGTAATAAGATCATTCTAATTCATGATAATGCACATATCAAACACATTGAAATACAACATATAATCATGTAACAGAATTGAGCAATCACATACATACAGAAAAGATTACACACGGATGCACATGCAGTAATTAGGTTTACTCTCAATAAACCTCACTAGGTTCATCACTCAACCCTATAGCCACATTCGGCTCGCCTCTCATCTTACCATTCTGCCTATCATTTTCCTTCTTGGGACAATCCCTAATAAAGTGTCCAACCTTACCATAACTGTAACACCGTCTACCACTAGACTTGTCACATCTCTTGCCCTTCTTCCATTGTCTTGAGCTCTACCCAAATTTATTGCTTAAACTTCATTCTACTCATCATCATATGAAACTCACCACTTCTTTTATTCTCTTCTTTCAGTGTTAATCTCTATTTCCTTACTTCTAAAGGAATCTACGACAATCTCTGGTGTTAAAGTGTCCATACCATACTTAATTGCATTATTAACCTCTCTATATGGATCAGGTGTAGAATTCAACAAAACAATGGCCTTATACATATCAGACATTTTTTCATCACAATTAACGATATCTTGAACAAGTTTGTTGAAAATATCCAAATTGTTATCAAGATCCTTTGAAGGATCCATTTTAAAACTAAAAACATATTTCAAGCAAGTACAACTTATTAGGAGTAGATTTAAGCAAATATAAGTCCTCCAACTTTTGTCAAAGTTGTTTAGTAGAATTAAGTTTATTAACTTTTCTCAAAACGGTATCGGATAGGTGTAAAATAATTGAAGTGTAAGCAAGTTCATCATATTCTTCTTTTTGTGATTCTGTTAAATTTACAGGAAATTTTCCATCTATGGCCGTTGAAACTTTTTGTTGAACCAAAATCCCCTTCATGTTTTGTTGCCAAATTGAAAAGTCACATTTCCCATTGAAAATTCTAATTTAAAATGTGAAGACATTTCGAAAAACAGAACAACCAAAATGCACAAATAGGTCACACGGAGTAATCCTAAGGTAACAATATACACCGTTCTAGATTCCCAGAGTTTCATAAGACTCGAGATCTCAGATCAAGGAAATGTTCAAATGGGTCAAATCTAGGTGTTCTAACGGAATAATCAATGCAACACTAAGGTATGTCAACAAAATTCAAATTTTCACGCAAAACAATCTCACACCGAGACAAAACAACA
>CAIGRT010173718.1:0-12551 GCA_903798405.1 Fraxinus platypoda | reverse complement strand
TGAAACCTTCCATCTGATTTTTGAATATGGATCTTGAAAAGTAGGCTTGTGTGTAATTTCCACAATGTAATGTTTAGTTTGTTGAAGCTAGGAATTTATGTTGGCCATCACCTCTTAATTGTCTACGTGGACCTTCTATACTAAGCTGAATAATGTAAAAAATAAAAAAAAATAAAGGGGGTTTATTGTGTTGAACCCATAGGTTTGAGATTCGATCTATACATTGACCCGAGCAAAGAGATATATTATAAGGTTTTTTAAATTGTTCATAACAAACCGTTGAATTGGGTTAGCACTTTATTGTACAAGGTTTTATGATAGATGGGTTTGCGAGTGTCTATTAGAGATATTCATACCAGATTTGCAATCGACTCACTAGTTTTTCAATCAAATCAATCGATCTGAATTAAATTTAAGCATTTAAAATTATCTTCAACATGCCTCACGGGTCCACCACCTCATTTTGCACTACGAATTCTCTCATTTTTCCTTTTGTTTATTACTTTGCATGGCATTGTTAATTTATTTTTTCACTCTAAATTATTTCAAAATAAAAAGACAAATAAAACCATCTATATCTCTACATTCCCTCTCCTATCCCATGAACCACTCATCTTCTTTTAATCCCATGACTTTGAGAGGAACTTATCATCAATTCTTAGTACCTCATCACAGCACCAACAAAAGGTTCAAATTTTCCCCAAGAAAACAATCAAAATATCAGGGCCATAAACAATTTCCTTAAGGCCAAAAAACTATGAAGAAATCTGAAAATGAATCTGAAGTTGAAATCCTCAAGGCTGTGGCTCAAGCATGGCATGGCCATTCCAGCAGTTCAAAAACAGCAACCTCGGAATTCGATGCCCGCAGATTGAATTTCAAGAACAAACCAACTAGGTTCAAGCTTGAAGCAATGGGTGTGTATTCAAGAAAAGACTCTGTAAAATCTTGGGATTTTGGGCAGTCACTTTGGGATTCTTATGAGATTGTGGCAGTGTCTAAAAGATTGGAAACTGGACTACTGTTGGAAAATCCATTTTCTGCATTGGATGAACAAACTTCTGCTGCGAAAAAGCGAAAAGAGAGCTCGAATAGTTTGAGGAAATTGTTCAATAGAATGTCTTCTAGGAGATTTAATGAAGATGATTAGCTAGATTAGTCAAGTTGATTTTATTAGCTTTGCTTTCTAATTACATATAATTTCAATTTTGAGGAAGGTGAAGCCTTTTCATTTTCACCCTACGTGTCAAAGTGAAAATGAAAAAAGAACATTTTGTGAATTACCTTTTGAGTGCTGTTTCATCTTGAAAATGGAAGAAATCATACAATTTTGCTTGTACAAGCTGATGTTCGATTGGTTAGAGTTGATAGTACCGAACATGACTAGGGATAATTGAGTCACGGACCTAGCAAACTTCGCCTACCTAGGTGGTCCAGCAGGATTGCCGTAAGTTGTGTGGCTCATACTATCAAATGTGCACGTATCAAATGCAGGAATTGTTGCACTATACTATCCAAAGTCCTATGTGTGCGCTAATGTCAAGCTTTCTGACCATATGGGTGAAAGGCTGGTCTGGGGCCTGTGATGGGTGTGGGGTACCCCTAAGAGCCGCATGGGTGGTCCGTGTCCTTAACACGTCCAGCACAGTTAGTCGAACCTATCAATCGTGAGACATCTTGTGAACCCTTGGCGAGGATTTTGCTATTTGTACATTACTTTTTACCACGTTGTTGACAGACAAGTGTGTTGGCAATATTTTATTGGATGAAAAAATAGCTTCTTTTTTTAAAACTGTCCAATGATAGAATTGTCAAAGAAGCTGTCAAATAAGATGTACATCAAGCATGGTTGTTTTGGGGAAAGTTTTGTACCCTAGAATATCAGAAAAAAGGACAGCAGAAGAGAACTTAAAAGAAAACACAGTCATCTTATTTGTACTAAGCTTAGCATAGAAGGTACATCATTAAGATAGTATATAACTATGCCTGCCTATATGATTTGATATTAATACGCCTTAAAGGTTTCCCATTTGCATAATTCAAAGCTCTTGTGCTTTTCTGCGATGAAACCATCGGCTTCCATAACAATGCTTTTCTCCTCGCGAACCTTGTTGTTTTCCATTTTGTCGATTTCAATAGGGCACGATTCTCGTGTGTTTCTACCTAGGTGGTGTTATTGTTAAGAAACTCGCGGTCGTGGACATTCGGGTACTGAGGGACATCGGAGATCATAGTAGGCATTCTTTGCAATCGGGTAATGTATTTGAGGTAGTCTAAGGCCGAAGACCTCGTGGTGCCACCATAATGGTGGCTGCTGCTATGGTGATCATAGTTTTTGCTCATTTTTCTGCCCAAACTAGCCCTCTTGCCCTGCAGGACTTGCAGTAAAGCTGCAAATTATATGTATGATGATTTTAAGAATATGTTCTATTTGAGATAGTTCTCTTTGGCGAGTTCTTGAATCAGAATCTCCCTCTTTAATCAGTTTCGAATATAATAATTTGTGAGGGAATAAAAGAGCTAAATTATTGTGCCATTAACACATTAGGATGATATATATTACTACTTCAGGGAAAATAGCTTTATGTTTTTGCTATGTGGCCAAATTATATTAGTGCAATGTGATAGGTATAAGCCGTAACACAAATTATAAGAGTATATTAAGCAAAACGAAATCACAAAACTAATTTATAGTGGTTCACTCTCAACATTGTGAGCTACGTTCACTTGCCCTTGTAGGTTAACACTACAAGCAAGAAAAGAGACAACCACAACGAATTCACGCCTCACAATTTGTGTCTCAAAGAAAATGAGCCCTTAATATCTTTTATAAACATAAGAATATTATGACGACCTAATACATGTATGAAATGTCTAAAATCTATTCGCTACTTAAGGGAGAAGTATACAAGCTCACCAATTAATACGCAATCCTCATATTTGCAATTTATATATTGCATTTTGGAAGATCAATGTTTTTTTGGTGGGGTCGAGAAAGATGAAGGGTTGAGATAGTTGGACATGATTTTCTGTACTTTTTTCAAAATTGTTAAGAGAGAATTTGTTATGCTAATTCGACTCCATGATGAACTAAGAGGTCGAATATTTCGTAATTTTCATTTCGAGCAAGTAAAACTTGTGGGATTTTACAATTTTGGTGGCATCAACTAAAGAAGAGATTTTACATATACAAGAAAAGGCACAAACACTAGCCCATTTCTTGTTTCAACCACACAAATGGCTCTCACTCTTTCAACCTTTCCCGCCAAGACCTTAACGACAAAAACTGTCATCACTCACTTCCCACAAAACCCAAAAACCTTAATTCTTGAACAATGCAAGACCACTAGAGATCTCAATCAAGTACACGCCCGTCTCATTAAAACGCGAATAGTCCACCACCCGTCCGTGGTTGAACCCCTCCTCGAATCGGCCATTCTCCTCGTCTCCGATGCCACCATTGAATATGCCGAATCCATTTTCTGTGCACTCGAAAAGCCTGACTCGTCGGCCTACAATGTAATGATCAGGGGATATACGAAGAAGGAATTGCCTGAAAAGGCAATTCTTTTGTTCAGGCAAATGATAGAACACCTGGTGGAACCAGATGAGTTTACGTTTCCTTCAATTTTGAAAGCCTGTTCAAGACTTAGAGCTTCGAGGGAAGGTGAACAAATTCATACCCTTGTTTTGAAATTGCAAAATGGGTTTGGTTCTAAAGAGTTTGTTGAGAATGCTTTGGTTTTTATGTATGCTAGCTGTCGTCGAGTTAATTTGGCGCGTCAAATGTTTGATGAAATGTCTAAAAGAAGCGCAATTACATGGAACGCGATGTTTTCGGGATATGTTAGAGCTGGTTATTGGCAAGAAGTTATTGGGTCGTTTCGGAAAATGGTCGAAATGGATGTTGGTTTTAATGAAGTGACGTTGATTAGTGTTTTGACAGCTTGCGGGAGGGTCAGGGATTTGGACTTGGGAGAGTGGATTTACGAATATGTAGAGGTGAACGGACTAATGAAGAATGCTAACTTGGTTACTTCACTTGTTGATATGTATGCAAAGTGTGGCCGTGTAGATATTGCGAGCGGTTTGTTTGATAAACTATGTACAAAGGATGTCGTTGCTTGGAGTGCAATGATCTCGGGCTATAGTCAAGCCAATCAGTGCAAGGAGGCACTTGCTCTCTTCCATGAGATGCAAAAGACTAATGTGGAACCAAATGAGGTGACAATGGTTAGCGTGCTTTCTTCTTGTGCCGTCCTTGGAGCTCTAGAAACTGGAAAATGGGTTCATTCTTATATAAAGAAGAACAATTTGAAACTTACAGTCACACTAGGGACGGCGTTAGTTGATTTTTATGCAAAATGCGGGTGCGTGGATAATGCGATTGACGTGTTCAGAGTAATGCCTTCAAGAAATGTGTGGTCATGGACGGTGCTAATTCAAGGTCTAGCTAATGATGGGCGAGGGAAAAGAGCTCTCGAATTCTACAATTTGATGCTGAAAGAGAATGTGGTGCCAAATGATGTGACTTTCATCGCCGTCCTATGTGCTTGTAGTCATGCAGGCTTAGTCGATGAGGGTAGGGGCTTATTTGCAAGTATGAGCCGAGATTTTGGCATCGAACCAAGAATTGAGCATTATGGTTGTGTAGTCGACATGCTTGGACGAACAGGGTTGATTGAAGAAGCGTATCAGTTCATAAAGAACATGCACATTAAACCAAATGCTGTAATATGGAGAACTTTGCTGGCCTCATGTAGAGTTCATAAGCATGTTGAAATTGGGGAGGAATCACTGAAGAATGCAGTTAGATTGGAACCTGCACATAGTGGAGATTATATACTACTTTCTAATCTATATGCATCAGTAGGCAGATCAGACGATGCTACAAGTTTGAGAAATGAGATGAAAGTGCTCGGAATTAAAAAGAACCCCGGATGCAGCTATATAGAATTGGATGGTATCATTCACGAGCTTTTGGCTGAAGATAAAGGGCACGAGGAGTTGGATGAGATATACAGAGCAACAGAGGACATGGTCGAGCATATTAAGCTGGCTGGCTATGTGCCTAACATTGCAGATGCAAGACTAGATGCTGATGGACATGACAAAGAAGTTTCAATTTCTCATCATAGTGAGAAACTGGCCATTGCTTTTGGCCTTATCAGGACTTCCCCTGGGGCTGCAATCAGGGTATCAAAAAATCTAAGAATATGCATAGACTGTCACAATGCAACAAAAGTTATATCGAATGTTTATGATAGAGAAATCATCATCAGAGACAGGAACCGTTTCCACCACTTCAAAGATGGGTCGTGTTCTTGCAATGATTTCTGGTGAACTACTACTGGGTCAACAAAAGGGACAGTTGTTAAGTTCATTAATATGTTTACTGCCTTGTATCTCATTATAATCTCTTTATGACTGGAACTTAAGCATATCGATTGAATTCATATTCAGATTAACAAACTTCAAGCACACGGTCAAAGCCAAAGAACACCATGTAGCAATAACTAGGAATAAATAACATCAGATATATAAAGAACCACTAGGCAAGTTCACTGCACATAGCTCCGACAAGAGTCTGGAGATTCAAACATGCCTAAAAAACATCCCAGCAAAACACGATCAACAGGCATCATAGTGAGTTCCCAACATCCTTACATTTATTTATAGCATTTATATGCTAATATATGGGGGTGATATTGGACCTTTTATTTAAAGAAGATGCTACTACTCTTCAGCAATAAGATCCATAACCACGAGCGTAATACTTCCATTGTTCTTCTTCAGCAGTTTCTTGTTCAGTTCTGTATCATGAAAACCCTGCATCAACAACCCATAGAAACCAAATAAGGTAAGAATACACAAAAAACAATAAGGGAAATGGGCGAAATGAAAAGAAATAGAAAACGCACCATTTCCCCAAGCTCCTCAAGAATAGGATCCCACTCAGAAACACCACAAAGATCGTCCACTGTTTCCTGCAAGTCGTACTCATTCTTCCTCAAAATCTCCCTGTTCAAATTAACCTGTTTGAAGCCCATTGCTTCAAGTTCCCCAAGTAGTTTCTCCTCAACTTCATTCTTTTCTGATACTGATAGGGACGCATTTTCAAGAGGTGGAGGCATGTCAGGAAGAGGTGGAGCTTGAGAAGGTAAAGGGGGTACTACCTCATAGAGATCATTAACAGGATACAAAACAGATGGAGGTGCCGAAGGCAAAGAGTTCGACACAGCAACACTTCCAAACAACAAGCTATCATCAATGGGGAACCTCTTCTCGTGCTCATTGCTTGGCTGCACATCAACCATTGGTTCACTTACTTCCATGTTGTCATTGGAGTTAATGGGCGCAGGGTGACCGTCCTCCACCATGGGTTCTAGATCCATATTTATAATTTCAGGACTAGTTAAGCCATTGCTTGGAGGAGGAAAATTAAGATTCAAGTCACGGACTCTTTCATGTAGAGGCTCCTTAACAGAAGCATCAACCTACAGAACACAAAGGGATTGACAAAATGTACTCAGTAGAAAGTAAAACATAAACTACAGTAAATAGTTTTGTTAACAAAACTTTCCATACATGGATGAGAACCCAAACACGTTGTCCAAACTTTTGGCCAGTAGGGGAGGCCATCCTCCAATATGAGATATACCGACCTGGAATCTCAGGAGCAATAAAATCAACTGCAACATCTAGCTCATGGTCTACTGGTAAACCAGCCATGGGAACCTGACATTCCATTGATCTCATTATGAATAAGAAAAGTCCATTAAATTATTTAGCAGATAAACAAGATGACACCATTAGCTCACAGACCCAAAAATTAAAAAACGATAAGAAAAGTTTAATCATCTATAAGTGAAAAATGAGAGACAAAATGTATAACCTAAGTTTCCCTTTCATGTCAATCCAGTTACCTTTCCATTTAGAAGACGAAAACTTAATGAAAAGGGAAAATAAGAAACAATTCATAACGAGCAAGTAGGCCTACAAACATGTCAGAGGGGAATAAGACTCTGACCAGACCCAAAAGGAAAAAATGAAAAAAACTAAGAGTTATTAGAAACGATACTAATGTTGTAATGACGACAAACCTCTAATTCAATAGCAAGTGATTTATTTAGTTTGTCTCCTCCAATCCAGACAAGTTGAGTTCTCTGGGGCCACACTACCGTACCATTGTTTCTCATCCGCCAAATCTTGGTAAATGGAGTTAAAGGGGCCACCACAGTACCATCTATGACATTCACATCCTGAATGAAGCGACTATCAAACTTGGGTATAATTGGTTTAACCTTGCAACCCCTGATAGCCTGTGAAAGTAAATCAGCCCGATCCCTGGGATGCTGCAATGGGAAAATTTAACAAGAGCAACAAAGTCAAAAATAGAAAAATAATGTGCATACGATAGACTAATGCTTATAAAGAAACAAAAAGAAATGATTATACACACAAGGCCATGCAACCCCTTTTTAAACAAGGGGTGTCGATAAGATATTGGACGATCCATTCTGATGTAGTCGGTATCATTTCCTATTTCGGCAAAGCAGATGCTGCAGAGATCATAATCCTCTTTTCTGCAGAAACAAACTGAATAGGTGAGTCTCTGGGGCTCCCTCATCACAGCTAAATTGTAAATTGATCAGAAAACTTATTAGGGTGGGGTCTCACACTTTTGACTTGAACCTGGGACCAGTTATAGGGTAGGCCCCACAACCATCGCAACGAACACCCCGATGGAAGACACTCCCAGTGCCATCATTTTGTCTAATGCTCCTCCTTTGAGAAACAGAATGTGGTGGGGTAGCAGAGTCATTTCCAACAGGTACTGCCGAAAATGGACTTTGACTCACAAGACTAGGGTCCATCCAAACACCATCATGAAATACATATTTTATACTGCCATCTGGATAGTTCCATGGCGTATGAGGGGGATAAATAGTTGGAGCACTCATTTTGGCACTCTTCCATCGAAGAAAATCCAGCCCAGCCTTAATAGGCTTTTGTGCATCAGATGCGTAATTTGAAGGTGTCAAACAAACCTTCTCAGTTGTATCAGCACTGGATGTTCCTGCAAAGCATTTTTCTTGTGAGAGAGAAGAGACAGGAACAACGCTCGGTTTAGGATCCACGCCTACTGATTCACATAGAGAATCAATGCAAGGGTTGCCAACATAAGCATGCACAGCTTCAGGTGCTTTGGAAGACGAGGCCTCCATGCTACCTCCTTTTACGGTTCCTAGTTTGACCTCATTTTTTTCTGGGGTTGTCTGAGGTATGTATTTTGCTGAGCTCTCGTGGTTTTTCAAAGGTCCCTCATTTGGTCCGACGCTTGACAGGACCTTCAATGTCGATGGATCAACCATGGAGGAATTCCAATGCTCAGTATCTGTGGTACTTTCACAAACCTCAATCTGGGTATTACGCTGCGCTCCAGGTTGGGAATCAGAAAGCTGATCAAGGTAGGACAAGCCCATGTCGGAGAAGTGATCAACAAGCTCGGCTATACCTGGCACAGATGAAGACACTTTTGATGCCAACTCAATCAATAGCTTCTTTACAGTTTCCTGTAGAGGTTCTGGCACAGATTTCAAAATTTCGGAGATTTTAGGGTTCAGATTCTGAAAGGGTGTCTGAACTCGAGACAAGGGAGGAAAATTTCCACTTGAACGAGCTTGTTTCACAGTAATCCTCAAGGGGTTCAGGGCCTGCCTCACCACATCACGCAGATCATCATCATCAACAAGTGCAACCTCGTCACCATCTTCATCAATATAAGTCAGCGTGAGCGAGGTATCTACAGGAAAGTTGAAAAGGAAAAATATCTGTATTCTTAGTCCTTCTATATTGAAATTCAGTCCCTCATCAATAATTTTGGCAATGAAGCGCCTGAGTGTATCCCCATACTTGATCTGTAGAAATGCCACAATAGTACCAACATTAATAATCAAGGCAATTGAGATTATACAAGCCTAGGTACAAACAAATGATCAATTGACTAATGAGAGTTGAAAACACACAGAATTAAGCTAAAAAGTAAACTGACACTGGGCAAATATCTAACGAACGATTTCAGACCATTAAAACAAAATATAGTCTCATTCATTATATATCAGCAAACGTGAAAATCGGAAAGTTAACAACTTCAGCATTGAAAAAGCTTAACAAGGGATGTCTCTCTGCAAGTATTTCGATGAATTCTGCACGGATTTTGAAAAGATTTGACTCTGCTTCAGTTTAAGGCACAACAATAAATACATAAAATTCATCTCAGGCAGATTTATTTAAAAAAGAAAAATAATAAAACCCAGAACAAAAAAATTGTTAAAAAAATGATATCTACGAGAATTTAAACCCCGAAATTCTCTTTACCAAGCAAAAGAGAAAGAAATCAAAGTGTCCTGCGAGTTTTCTTCTATGAGTTACAAACTAAGTTGGGGCTTAGAGAACATCAAAGCCTGAAAGATAACACCCAAACTTAGCATGCAATTCAGTTAACTTCACTACTAAAAACATGCCCATAATAAATAAATAAATAATGTATATATAAAAAAAAAAAAAAAGAACTTAGACTGATTACAGAAATAGGGGGAAAAAAATCAATAATTAACGGTACATACAGAACATACAAATCGATCAAACCATTAAAAACGAAAAAAGAACAGAAAAAGAAGAAGAAGAAACTAACCTTGATCACTACAGTAGAAGCCTCCATAACTTACAACAAAAGCCCAGATTCACAAATCGCGTTACAGACAAACCCACAAAAACCCTTTAATTGTTTTTCTATTTAAAACCCAAACTTAAAAGAAGAACCTTAGCCCTATAATTAACGGAAAATTTCAGTAAATTAAATGGAAATCAACGTTGAAAAAGCCAAGAAATCAAGTAATTTTCCAGCTTATATTAAATCAATAACTAAGCTACCATTTTTCTCCCTGGAACAAACTGTGAGGAATCAGGAATGGGAGTTGAATGGAAACAAAGTCGTTGTGTACTGTACGTAATTGTAGTGACTGAATGAGGAAGCAGAGGAAAAATAATTTATTTCATTATTTTATTATTACTTTGTTTTAAAATCAGCATTTATTTATTTTTTTCCCTTTTCTTCTAGCTGAGAAATCTTCTGAGCTAAGGAAACTAAAAAGTAGCCGGGTTTATCTCAATGGAAGGAAAATTAGAGGGTGTTTGATGGGGATTAAAATTAGATTTTTAGTAGATTGTGATAGAAATTTTTGAAATGTGTAGTTGAAAAGTTGTGGGACTCATAAAAGATATGATAAATATTGATTGTTTGACTTTGACCTGGATTAAAATCAGATTTTAATCCGAACCAAACATGAGCTAAATTGGGGATTTAAATCATCTCATAAGTGAAACACTGTAAAATCATTGATCTACGAGAAAACTCTTGCAAGTAGGGTTGGGCAAAATGTCCGAACCGAATCGAACCCGAATCGAACCGAACCGAANTTTAATCCAGACCAAACATGAGGTAAATATTAAACCATTAACGAGTAATCCTAACGAGGGCGGATTTGGTCATGAAGATGTAGAAATAGTACTTCAAGATCCATTACGTGTCCAAGACCTTTTGTTTTTCTTGACATCTATTATTTTGGCACAAATCTTTTTGGTTCTTAAAAAGGAACGGTTTAAGAAGGTTCAGTTGACCGAAATGAATTTCTATGCTCGTATTTAACACTAGTTTAACCATAAACTATTATTTGTGATTATAAATAAAAAATATTTTTAAGGTGATTATAATATCTTCACGCATAGATACGAATAATATAAACGTCATTAGAAGTCATAAGAGTATAAAATCATACAGCAATGTGATGAGTTGTTTTGAAACGTGAAGGCCTGGGCAAAAAAAAATCGAAAAACTGGTCAAGCTAATCAGATCGAACCAACTCAAACCTGTTCGGGTCGGTTTGACGCTCTATTAACCAAACTAAACTAAAAATTTTTTAAAACAAAAACATGGTGGATCGATTCAACCATAGTTTGAAGCCTGAAATTGTTGGTTAACCGAATCGGCACAATCCACTTACATGTTTATCTTTTTCATTTTTTTCTTTTTAGGAAAAATAAAAAAGCCTTAGTTTCATAATTTTATCTCGATTCCCTCTAATCTATGATATTGCCAGTAAGTAATAATACTGAAAATTTCCTTTCACAAACTCATTATGTTATACTTAACATTTTTTCCCTACTCAAACAGTCAGGTTACATAATGTATAAAAAAGTAACAAAATTCTTAAGATTTCTGTTGATCTGTCTTTATTATCATAATTTTATTCGTTAGTCAATAATTCTTGGGATATAAAGTTATTTTAGTTCTTATAAAATGAGCCCAAAATTCAGACAATTTAAAAAAAAAAAAAAAATCAATTTGTACTAAAAGTCTAAACCGACTAACCGAACCGAATCAAACCTAACCAAACCAATTTGATTTGAGTCGGTTCGGTTTAAGAGTTAGAGTGGATTGGTTTGGGTTGAAATTCACTCAAACCAACTAATTTGATTTTGATTTAGGGTTGGGGTTGAAATCGACTCAAACCAAACCCCGTTCAAGCCTAAAAAGGTGAATGGAATAGATTTTTATTTTGATTATATTATTTGTATATGATTTGTACTAGTGCTCTCATTTCTCTTTCGAACTAATAAAATTACAGTTATCTTTTAATTTACTATTTTCTGTAAGCGAAGAAGTTATCAATTAGTTATACAAAATTAATTTTGTGCTTTATTAGTCAATTGTAACATAAAGAGAATTTTAGGCACATGCCTTAATCATTAGGAAAAGAAATTCATTGACAATATCAGAGGAATGTGTTTAGGGGTATATTCTCACCATATACTAATTAAAAGATGCTTGATCTTTATTCATCGTCATGTTTATGTTTCTATAAGCTACAGACAGACTCCTTTTTTAGCTCTACGAGAAAGCCTTTCTTTGAGCTATGCGCGAGATCGATCTACTTTCAAAGTCGAGAACAGTTGTTGCTGGGTTGGTTCCTTAAAAATCACAAAAGGATGGCGCAAGAACAACTACGGCCGTTTATTTGCTGTAGTTTATGTCCTTTTGAGTACTTGTATTAAGATCAAAGAAATTCTTATCCCTACTAATATGAAAGAGCCAATCCACTTAGCACTATTCATTTGTGAAGCATTTTCCATTTCCATTTTATCCCCCACCAATTAATTTTTTTCCCATTTTATCCCCCATTATTTACTGTTCATTTGTGAAACATTTTTCAGCTTCATTTTATCAAAAAAAAAAAAAAAGTAATATAGACTTCTTCCTTACCCACAGTTGTTGACTAATAAAACAAAGAAAAAAAAAATTTAAGACTCCGCATGCGGAGCACATGTTCCACATGGTGCTCCGCACCGTGCGGAGAAAGTCTCCGCAACTTGCTCCGCACAATGCAGAGCATTGCTCCTCGTCTCCGCTCCCAAGATGTTTTTTTTTAATTATTTTTTAGGCCAAAAATTCTACTGATTTACATTTTACAAAAACTATAAATATAATT
>CAIGRT010173716.1:0-13444 GCA_903798405.1 Fraxinus platypoda | reverse complement strand
TGAGATTGGTCAAATACAGCCTAAATGATAAATTTAATTAAGTTCCAAAAAAATTGCAGAACAAGACCATGTGTCACTACAACTAATGCTTTAGGATAACTAAAAGACAATGATTCAATGACCTAAACTGGAGTACAAACTCAATAATAAATCTATTCTAGCTCAATGACTTTCTTTATTGAGGGAACTAATAGGCGAGAGACCATAAAGGTGCAGTTTTTGGTCTCCATTCTTCCTCGCTGTTTTTTTTGTAGCTGTAGTTTGATGGATGGTGACAATACAATTTACATAACCAAGTGATACAAACTTTAACCCATATATATTTCTACCAACAACAGGGATGGATTTTATGCAAGGTGAAGAAGAAACAAAACCACAAGTGCCTAACCGAAGAACACACAAAAAAAAAAAAAAATAAAAAAAAAAACAAAAAGGGAAAAAAAAAAAAAAAAAAAAAAAAAAAAAAAAAAAAAAAAACACACTTCCAACATTGGCTAATATGGATCCAACAATTGCAATACAAAAATACCGTGTTTCATGAACAAAAGCTTGTGCGAGAATCTTTAACTCGTCAGCTATTCTTCTCAATTCAATTGTCCGTTATATCTCCACTGTCTTTCAGATCCAAACTTGATAAAAATATCAGTGTACAAATTCTGCAGATCCCCTTTTCAAGGAAATGCATATGGAGCTCCTTTATCATATTTCAATTGGATACTTCACTATTTCAACTTCTTACCATCAGAAAAATTATCATAAAACTCCAAATTTATGGCTCTACCTTTTAGGGCAAAACGAATTCGAGGATCACTAGGCATATTTTACTTGGATGCTTGCTTGTTTTAATTCATTCACTGTAAGGGCCTGTTTGATTCTCATTATTGTAGAATGAGAATGAAAAATATAGCCGTTATTGGCCCACACAAGAGATAGAAATTCGAAATTGATGGTTTGATGTGATGGATAACAGTTATATTTTTCATTATTATGGATGAAATTTTTTTTTTTTTTTTGATAACCGTGGATATCCGGGCCAGCTTACGCGCACNTTTACGGCCAGGTACTCACCTCAGTGGTCCTGAGGGGATTCGAACTGGTGATCATTGTGGAGCAAACTCAAGATCTGACCAATTGAGCAACTCCTCAAGGTTGTTATGGATGAAAAATGAGAAACAAACGGGGGCTAATTATTAAATGCTCTAAAAATCCCATCATTTGCATGTAGGCAAACCGTTTAAACTGTTCTGTTGCATGGGGTTTTCTTTCACGTGTGAGGAATAAGGAACTTATTTGGAAACAATCCACAATGGAAAACAAGTACAAACCTGCTCAAGGTCATGTCCGTCCAAATAGACATCATTGCCAAAATCCACTTCCTCTGCAGCCTCTTCCTTGGTAGCCATTTCCACCTCGTCGTCCTCCCACTCCTCCTCCACAAATGGTGCCCCATACTTTTCGCCATTCTTCGGCCCAGAACCACTCTTTTGAAATACTCGGCACAGTACAAATGCATCCTTCTCCACCAAAATATACAGAGATTATAAAATTAAATAAAGAAATCAGTCAAGAATTTCAAAAAAGAAATGAACCTTGAAGGATTAAGTTCTCTTCAAATGTACCATGATGAGAAACTAATGTTCGTTATTCTAGTAAAAATGATAACAATCCAAGTACTGTAATAATAATAATAATAATAATGAATATAAAAGTGGCAATTTCATCTCAAGTTCCATGCTTCTCAATTCAAACAGACTAAATTCCACCTTCTTTTTGTTTTTTCCGTTAATATGCTAGTAGCATAGTAATAACGACTATAAGATTGTGATATCTTCCCAAGTTTAATATTTTACGATCCCATTTCAGAACGACTCAAACTCTGCCTTTTTTCATTTGCAGTTGGTTTAAACTTGCTCCGACATCCAAATCCTCAGAAGATTACTCATCACATACATTTCCTTTATTTTTTCCTTCAGACCACACCCATCATGTGTTTTCTTCAGGTTTATTGAACATTCAATAATGCATACTACTTCTGTCAACAGAAAATACATCTTTAAGTCAAAGCGTGAGAATAATTAAGAATCGAGATACATAATCACTTGCCCCCACCTGAACAATTCCAGCTCTCTCCAACTCCAGATCAAGAAGCCTGTACTCATGCATAACCCAGTTAGTCCTCAGACCCTTTGGAGCCCGGCCGCTATGAAAAACAAGAGTTTTCTTCATCCCAACAATCTCTGATTTATGGTAGACAGCCCTGTCCTTCCCTGTCGTCTTCCAATATCCTTTTTCAGTTGCCCGGTTGGTCTTTGATCCATTCCCATACTTCTTGTCCAGAATGCTGAAAAAATACCACTCCAAATCTCTAGTCCTTAGCCTTGACATACCTAATACCAACCATATTTATGATACAATTAAATAAGAATTTTCAAACATCAGAAGATAGGATATGCAAATGCTATGTTAGTGGTGTAGAAGGCATCGATGAAGGTAGAATATATGCTACGTATTTGCATGGAGAGATGGGTGATCTTGATACAAACATGAAGTTAACTAAAAGAAATCAGTTGACATGATACTTGAAAATTCACTAAACCTCCATGTGGATAGTGAATTTTAGTGGGAAACGGGAAGGAAATGGAGGAACTCTTATTTTCATGTGTTTGGTTCAATGGAAACGAATCAAGTTAGGGTAAACAAACATGATTAAGAGTTAAATCTGAAATTTACAGATCATTTTGCTTTCATTTTCCAATCATGTGCTCAAAAAATTTTAAACTATTTCATGTTGGTAGGGGAGAAAAGGTGAGAGAAATTATAGTCCTGCAAATTTCAAGATAAGAGTTACTACTATCCATCATTAAGTTGACCAATATCAGACAAAACCTAAAATTACTCGATGATTAACCTCCATTCGGCAAATTTATAAATCATGTATAAATTGTTCAAACTTCATATTCAACCACATATTTCATAACGAATCCGCAAGCTATCCACTTATACAACACTAATTCACCTCTATTAACAAATTAAATTAAACCATCTATAAATTCTTTCCAATGGAGGCAAAACAAAGGCCAGTTAGTAGTTAGTTCATAAATCAAACCTTATTCCGAAATTCCATATATATTTAATTCCGAGAAACAGATCGGTCAAATTCGTTTACCATATCTACAGAATACACCCTAAACATAAAAAAACTTTTTAAAAAAAAATGTCAAGCTCGATAATAATATAAACCTACACTACCCACACGAAAATTACAGTCAAATATTTCAAGAAAAGAACCTAGGTTTTAATAAACCAATCCAAATTCTAACTACAAAAACAATAAAAAATTTCTTAACAAAAATAAAAACAAAATTAAAATCACGGAAGAAGATTCTAGAACGGCATGGCTTACTAGGGAGATCCCAGGGTTCGGCCTTGTAAATATCGATATCAGATATAGCATCGAAACGGAAAGACTTCCCGCAGACTTTTCGCCGCAAATAGTAACGCACCAGTTCCTCGTCAGTCGGATGGAATCGGAAACCCGGTGCCAGCATAGTCGACGACGATCCTGATTTATTGGGTGTAGAATCCATTTCACAAAAGAAAAATCAAAGAAATTAATCAGAATGAGTTTCGATTGATGAAAATTTGGGAATTTTTTTTTTTTTATCTTCCAGCTTAATGGAAATTGACTTATAAGAAGAGATAAGCCATTGGTAGTGAGAATTTCAACACGTAAATTCGATTACCTTAAACTTATGTAATCTTTTGGAGGAAGTTTAATGACAATCACAGCGCGAAAATTAGAGGGCTGAATTCGACACTTTTTAATTGTATTCCTTGCTTACTTTTTATGTTTTTATTTTTTCATTGTATTTTTATTCTTAGCATTCCATTAATTATACAATCTTGTTTTTATACATTAATCTTAGAATAATACTATTCGCAGTGAAGATCGTCGATAGTCAACCCATGTGGCATATATGTGACGATTTGTGATTTGGTGCATTAATGTGGTAGTTTTTTATTGACTTGTGCATCAAATCACAAATTGCCATATATATGTCACGTAGGAAGACTTTCGGTAGTCTTCATTATGAATAGCATTTTAACAATACTTTAAACAACTAATGATTAGATTTTGACACGTGCTGGATCGTCAAACTTGTTGTACACTAAGCTTAATTTTTAATTATAACATTTTGTTTTTTAAAATAAGACGTCTTTATTATGTACGTCTTGCATGACATAATTGTTGATATTCCCTTCTATGTGGAGGAAATATATGCAGTAATGTGATTGATGAGTTCAAAATCAAGAATGTAGATGTTGACACTTGGAAGAGTGTAAGGGAAGGAGTAAATGTAGCCTGATTGCGTTGTTTTTTATGTTAATTTCCATACAGAAAATCCTTTATCCAGAAGTAAACAAATTTAATTATTTATCATATTTTTTAATATACAAAAATAAAATATAGAAGTGCTTTGAAATAGTAAAGTGATAGAGAATGTGTGATTAAAAATTAAGGAAACGTTTTTGAATTGCGTGTAATATTATTTTGAAAAATGCTAGATGTACATTAAAAAGTGTACATCAAGGTCTACATCTTACCTCAATTGTATAAAATATTCCATTTAACACATTACAAAAAATTTATATTGAATTAAAAAAAGAAAAATGCTAGTTGTACATCAAAAAGTGCACATCAAGGTCTACATCCCCTCACATAGAGGGGTTCACTCGAATAAAATATTCAAGTGGGCCCCCTAGCCATGTGAGGGGAGTGTACACCGTGATGTACACCCCGATGTACCACTAGTATTGCTCTATTATTTTATTGAAGAATGTATAGAAATATTTTTTTAGAGAAATATTATTTTATTGAAGAATTTTTTTAGAGAAATATTTGGTTAAAAAGTAGCATTTTGGGTTCATGTGTAAAACTATTTTATTGATAAAACGTATAATTGAAATGAGTTCGAGGAAAAAATATTTTTAAGAATAGGAATCAAAATATTCCGTGCAACTCTTTATTAAACAAGATAATTATTTTATTTTACGTGCAACTCAAGTCTATAATAAATTGAATTGACATGGACACAGCGTAAATACAATATCAAACTACATAGTCTCAATCAATAAACCTGAACAAAGAGACATTCTTTGGAATATAAACACTCTTTTAAAATAAAGAAGATAATCAGCTCAAATTCTCAATAATTCGAGAGAGGGCAGAGTATGTTCCAAATACTGATGATATGACGCCTACGACGATGATCACTAAACAAATTGAGCCCTGCAAATGAATTAGAAGAGAAGAATATCAGTTTTGTGAAGATTTCCGATGTGGAACTAAGCTTTATTCTTAATAAATTCGAGCCGATTTCACATATCCTTTTAAGTTGAGCAGAAAACTTCTAATTCACCAACACCATAAATCCATCGTGAGACTTGCTCGTTCGTAAGGGCGATAACACTATTAGGCACTTATTCGACTCGCTGTGTTTAGTTACAGAGAAGAATGAAACTGAGATTTACCTGAAAGAGGCCTATTCTTCCCCTTAAGATGCTGAGGTAACAAGCACATGGAAGAATCAAAGTCTGGAAAAGAAATTCAGTTAGTACAACGACATATTCGATAGTATTAAAGAAGATTTGTATAAATAGACGTTAAAGTACTTACGACTAGCATTGTGAGTAAAGAGCCAATCAACGCCATCACGAGACCTGTACAACAGAAAAGATATCAAATGATGGTAAACCAGATCGTCTATATAAATTCAATTCTAGCATTATCTAGGAAGGTATAGTCGGAACATGAAAACATACCAAAGAATGGGATGCTAAGACCGACAAGCAATGTAGATATCACCAATGCTGTTCGTATGAGGATTGCATAGATATGAGATTTGGCGCAGTTTGATGGTATCAATTCCTCGAGACTCATTGCCACAGGAGAGATGGTCAATGCATACGTGTCTCACATTAAGGGAAAAGCCTGGTTCTTTTTCTTTTATCATAAAAGCTTAAAGGACTAATTGTTCTAATGAATTGAAACTGGTGAAATTCTTACAACAACCTATTGAATCGAAAAAGGATATTTAGTAAACGGATTGACCACCTGCAAAGAACATTCAGAGACAATTACAAACACGAAGTTTTAAGTTACTGATTGATCGAAAAAGAATATCTTCAATTGACCAACATACTGTAGTCCAAACAGCAATTTTAGACGCAACTAAATCTTGGGGCATGTTGAGGGTAAACTGTGAGTGTGTAGATTCTCCGAACATCATGTATCCTAGCACAGCAACTCCAGCATACATCAAAGTACAGATACCGAAACTGCATCATTGTTGATTCAGAAATTCAAAACAGCAAATTAATTGCATTTGTCTATATGAAGTTGCTTCTTGTTTTTTAGTCAAACCAGCACAAGGAGTATTTGTTAGTTCTACAAATTATATGAAGAGCTATACCTTGTTAGGAGGACAGCAGGATATTGGCTAGGTTTTTCCATTGATGTATAGATATTGGGAAACACGGCATGTCCCGAGTAGCAATAACCATAGAGACCAATAGCAACGGGAAGAGTTGAAAGGTTCAGTGTTGTCCCTTTCGTCTGAAATCCAACTTGATCCACTAAGCCAACCCAAAACAAGCAAGCAACCACCAAGACTGATGCAACAACTCCACCAGCTGAAAATATTGCAAGCCCAAAATAAAATACAGATATTGCATTGAGGATCATGCAATTGTATTTATCCAAACACGTGCAAAACTGGTACTCTAAATTTTTTTGGAAAAATATATTTGAAAGATTTCCTTTTTGCTCTTTTCCTCCCTGAAACTGGACATATTATTGTGCTCTATTTAGATCCGGATCTCCAAATTTGACCTACTGGTACAAAATTCATAAAGCAGCTTCATCAAGTATTCTATGCTCTTTTTATTTAGTAACACGGTCCTCATCGACTTAGTGGATATTAACTTATTTGTTCATTTGGTTTTTGCAAGAAGAAAGTTAGAAAACAGACTATCAAACTACGATGCTTATGTGAGTGACATCAATTTATCCACTGGATAATGATATTCAAAATTGTTCTGCCTTTCCAATTACCTCAACTATCAGATATATTGACACTGAATTTCTTCTTTATAGGTATAACATAATGTTATGGGCTAATATAGGACCTAAAACAAGTGCTGAATGATATGAACTGAAAGCGATAAAATCCAAAATCTATGGTGAAATGGTTAACAGACTCACCAGAAATATAGCTAAGAATGCTCAGGTCTCGCAACCAAACAGTTGGAAGAACAGCAAGGGTGGTCAGCAATGCAAAAAGATGGTGAGAGTTCAATTCAAATGCTCCTAAGCTTAAATGTGCATTTGGAAATAGAGATGATAAGTTATCGCTCTCCAAAATAATATATTCAACACAGCAAGCCTGCAAGAGGGCAAGCAAAGAGAAGATTCAGCTCTACATGAACATAGACCATACTCATGAATTATGAAATACGGGATGTGGTTAGATGTGAAACACGTGGAACTCAAAAGCCATGTGATAATCAACAAATATAGTTATATAACATGTTTGATAAGGAGGACTGGATAGATCTGGACGGTATTGAAGAGAAAGGAAAAAAAAAACTAAAAATCTTGTTCTTGGTGCTGTCCAGTCCTGTCAACTGTCAACCATACCAAACACGCCACAGAGTGAGTCATGGGATGGATGAATAATTTTATGGTATTAGAGAGAGACAAGAACTAAAATTATACTCTTCCCTTCATTATAAGACTGATAAATTAGCCGGAAACACTTGTGGGGTAGGTTCCTCCAAAATGTAGATTGAGCATGATATAAATAACGATGCCACTCATATAAACATAAATTTCAAGATTTATGTTTATATGAGTGGCATCTTTCATTAGAAACATGAATACCAAATCCAAAGTAGTTTAAACAGTCCAATGTTGTATAATGAAGCAAAGAAAATAAAACCATTTAGTTGTTAGATTACTTACATACAACTCCACGTATAAAACTATCTGCATTCACAAAACACAACAGAAGAAAGATCAGTGTCAGCAATCAGTTCTTGTATATTGACTTGCCCTTAATTCAATAAACACTGAACAAACTTACCAAATACTTTGTGAATGTTTTGTATGTGAAGAGCATAAAGAAGTAATATACTTCGATTTATTTCAACTATTTCTGACACAAAATATATATCCACAAATTTTCATTACTTTATGTTGTAAGTGTGCAGCGCAATTGGAGATTGTGATAATTCATATATATTAATCTTCAATTCCTTTGCTGAAAAAAATTCAGTAATGAGAATAATGAAGCACGAAGAGCTTAAATAAAGTATAAAAAGCAGCATATTTAATGTTGATGAGTTAGATATTGAAAGAATGTTCTTTGAAGCATTAAAGATGAAATTAAGCTCGTAAAAAGGAGAAAAGCAGGAAAAATCTATCAAACAACAACAATTGTAAACTTAATAGGTTGCAGACCATCACATGAAATGCCATATACTTAGTAGCTTGTTTTTATTATATCCTTTCAAATTCATGTGTCAATAGGAATTTGACAATTAACAGAGGCTCATAATTATTTGCATACATGGGCAAGTCAAACAACTTTTCTACTTTCCAACATTAATAGAATTTCAAACAACAGAAAATAAGTGGGAATAATAGAACTTACGGATATGGCAATACGCCCCAATGTACCGAAAGCAGCTTGGCCAATATCCGGGTAAGTTTCAAGCCCAGGTTGGCTGTCCAAGCAGTAACGTAGCAGAATCCCAGTGTAGTAAGAAAGGACAGCAAATGTCAACAGTATAGAAAGCCCCACCCATCCTCCTTCTTTGACAGCATAAGGTGTAGAAAGGATTCCTACTCCACACAGAACATTCATGCCTGTAAAAAAAAGATACAGAAAACAATTTAATTTAATTTGTTCACTGAAGTATTAGGTAACAATTATGATTACACTTGAGGTTTTTATGTGATCAAAAAGAGGATTAATAATTGTAATCAGCCAGCTATACCAAAGGTGAAAGAGTATTCTATTCCTGATTACTTAAAGAATGTAGAGCAATCTTTACTTCTTATTGTATAATTTCATATTGGTCCTTCTCAGAATATAGGAGGTACAATTTTCTAATTTTTTTACTGTCAAGATCGCAAATTCTTGGAATACTTCAATAAGAGCAATGCTAGCCTATTGAATGCCATACCTTTTTGAAGATGTTAATTAAGAGTCTGAAAGTGACTGGAGAAAAGGTGAGAAATCCACAAGAATTTAGCCCTGCATACGCTTGTGCCAGTTAAGTCTGAACATCGATATTCTAGCACATCTGTTGGCACGGTCGGCACTCAACCACCTTCAACCCCTTATGTAAGATTTACGTGCTCGAAGTCATTAATTTTGTTTCGATGATGTTTAAGACTTATCATACGAAATTTAAGGCCTTTAACAAGGGTTCAGGATGATTATTAAGCTCAAACGAAAGTAATGTGGCAAAGAATAAGAAGAATTAAATATCAGAATGGCTTTACAGAAATGTGATCAAAATCTGATGGAAATGCAATTGAGTTTAACAAGTTTTCGACTTATTGAGGCTGTGGGAGACCATTGATGTCATTATATTTGCAATTCTTTCTCCTATTCAAGTAAAGATTCAACTACAACGAAAGTAATATATTCATAATTCACATGACTTGTCATGCCATGAGATGGTATTTTATACAATTATGATTATGATAAAAAACACGTTCATTTATGACTACATGATTTTAACTATCTACACATTTAACTAAAGTAACAATACCAAGTTGAACTAGCATACCATTTACCACTGCTTGGCTATATGAGCTCTGTCGAGAAATTGGGAGTTCATGTGAAACCTTGGAGGCTTTTTCATCCGGAGTTACTTTATTTATGCCGGTCGGCTTCCTCAACGGTGTAGGTGGAAGCAGAGAACGGGAACTACGTCTTTGTTGGGGCATCTTCCCATCCTCTGCTGCAGGTACGAGGGGCTCGTTCAAAGAAGGTAATATTTCAGGAGTATGTCTCCGAGTAAGTGACGAGGAAAGAAATGAGCTGCCAAAGCGTGACAATGTTGGCGTCCCCATAAAGTTAAGACTTGGAGATGAGACACTGCCGTATAAATCAATTGATTGCCTGTAACAAGTATCATCAATGGAATGTGAAGCTTGATATGAAACAATGCAAACTAAAATATTATAATTTGAAATCATATTACATATAATTTCTTTCTCCACAAGGGGCAAGGGCGACAAAGACGGCTATCACACTCCGAAAGTCTAACCTAATAAGAGTGTCAGACTAAGCTTCAAGTTAATTCACTATCCATGTTACGTGTGTGCATTAGGATAAAAAAAACATCAAATTCACACATTAATACAAATTTTATTATTCCATTGAAGTGTCCTGATTACTCCCAACTATAGGTTACGGATAAACCATTTGACATCCCTTCAGTAAATAATCAGAACATAAAGTTTGTTCACAAATAAGCATATCTAAGTCCATTTCAACTGATACATTTCTGTATGTACTTTTCATCTTTACCATCTTCTTTTTCTCTCTTTATTGATTTCCTTACCAGGTGAATATACTGCCATCTGGCAGTGCAATCAATAAAATTTGAAGACTCTATTTAATTATCTATTGAAATCATACTTCAAACACCAGCATAATACATTTTTTAAGTGCAACTCTGTAACTGGAAACGATTGAATAATAATTAATCAGTTGAGATGGTAGATGGTGATTAAGACAGCTCAAAGCCACTTGCAAGACAGCTTCTGTAATGAGCAATTGATAGGTCTTAATCTGAGGTAAGAAACTTATTGTAACCGATTGATGATGAATTAATGACAACCCCAAGACAGAAATTTCAATTAGGTAATTGTCAGCAGCCCTTAGATAATTATCCTCGGGCCTACAAATCTTTAAACGGTGGCCTGCTGTTTACCCATTCTATCTGTGCTCTCATTTTCGCATCCGGCACAGCATTACCCGTTCCTTAAGACTTCTTAAATAGGCTCATCATCAACATTCCTGTAACCTTGTTTATTGGACATTTTATGGGAGATACACCTTCCCCATTCTTATTATCATCTAGGGGCCATTGGCATGAGTTAAGAGTCCTCTCCTGCAGGGCAGAACTGCCAAAGCTGGTTATGCTAAGGTTAAATTTTGTTTTGATAGATCACGACCCTGGCTAATCCAGTTTACTAATTAGGAACAACCGTGCCCAGATTTGAGTTTGAGCCTTTTTTTTCTTTTACAAAATGAGTCCTACTGTTCCTCCAAACTAAAGGATTGTTCTTATAGAAGATCCAAACCATAGTAGATTCATCCAACTTCAAGTGAGGAGTAGAAAATGGACCTTCAATCAATAACTTTCATCAACACAGGCAAGTGACTACTGAATCTATTCATGAAAATATAGCATTTGCCAGAAAACTAACAAATAATAATTCAAGAATAGCCTAAAACCCGATATCAATTAAAATCCGATTAACAACTGAAAAATTATAAAACGAGTTAGGAAAATCAATAACTGAAACACATACTAACATATATGCTTATAGAGATGCATATACTATATATACCTATAACTCTGAGGCCAAGGGGTATTGTATGAATTCGGTTTACTTCGTTGGGCATTGTCGTTATCGTTATCGTTATCATTATCATTATCATCGAAGTACTTGGAAGAATCCGAGGCATTCCCATCTTCACTGTTGTCATATGCTTTCTCCTCATCTTCTTCCTCACTCTCTATGTAAAAACTGTGTTCTGATATCGAATTCTTCATTTTATTCTCAATTCAGAGCTTCAAGTGTATCTGTATATAACATAGAGATTTAGAGCATAAACTAACCAATCAAATCTCTCACACATGGAAATTTCAAGACTTCTAATTAATGCAGCCAAAATATGAATTCCATTGAACATATATGTATAATCAATAGATTTAGCACAAAGATGGAAATATGTTTGAAAGTAGAGAGAAGAAACTTTGCCTAAAACAAATTATTTTCTTAAACTTGAAACCCAACTAAATTCAGAAATAAAAGATTAAATTGATTGCCTGAAAATATGGGCTTGATTTGTAGCTTAACATAGTATTTAAACATACACAATGGAAATGATTCTATTACCTTAACTAGAATTTTTTTTGAAGAAAATAAGAATTCCCAGTGTCTGCAAATCCAATTCTATAATTAGACTCAATAGTCAAAATTCTAGATTCATCAGTTTAAGCATTTCTCCACTCACACACACACACACACACACACACACATAGAGAGAGAGAGAGAGAGAGAGAGAGAGAGAGAGAGGAGTTTCTTACTTTTTCTAGGAGCTCCCGAAGGTAGAAAAATGTCGGGTTTTGTTTATGGGATTCTGTTCAAAAAGGTCCACGCCTTCCATTTTTCGTATTAAATTGAAGAAGATTCTGTTTTTCGAAAAGACTCACCCCAAAATCTTCACTTTCTTCCTACTAAAGTCTCTCTCACACTCACTCTCATTCGTACACAAACACACTGAAAAACTGCTAATGATCTTGTTTTGTGCATGCTCACAGCTCTCTACAAAATTCACTTATAGTAGTCCTCAAAGGGCAGCTCGTATGGTACAAGATTGTGACCGAATTAATTATATGAATTATGACAGAAATATCTCTTGTCATATATGTCATTCCTTTTCTATTTCTGCTTCAGACAATCTTGTTTTTTTTTTTCCATTGATTTACGACATGCAAATGTTTATCATGTTGCATTGAGGGTAAATTCCGCCCATGGTCACCCAACTTCAATTTGGATCAAATAATCTGTACCATGTATAGAATCGATGTGACCATTAAAAATAACGTAATCTCCAAGTGTGTTTCTGTCAAGCCAGCAAAGTAAATTTCATCGACGGTCACAAAAAAAATGTTATTTCAAAATTAATGGACAAAAATCACTAATTAAAAATTTGGTTGCCATTAATTTTTTGTTATAAAGTATATATAGACAAAAAAATCACTTACTAATTATATATAAACAAAAATCACTTTTTAATTGATATATATGTACCAAAACTCACTAATTATTTATATATGGACAAAAATCACTTAATAAAAATTAATTGCAACCAAGTTTATTAGTGATTTTTGTCTATATATAATTAATTTTTTAAAAATAACATATTTTTTGTCAAATATATATGTATATTTATATGTACAAACATATTTTTCGTCCAATATATTTGGTATATTCGAACCCTGAGAGGTTGTTCAATTGGTCAGGTCTTGAGTTTGCTCCCTAATGTTCAATAGTTCGAGTCTCCTCAGGGCCACTGAGGTGAGTACTCGACCGTAAACTTTAGAGCCCCATGAGATTAGTCGAGGTGCG
>CAIGRT010173701.1:0-22834 GCA_903798405.1 Fraxinus platypoda | reverse complement strand
ATTGCTCCAAACCAAGCACGCTTAACTTTGGAGTTTTTAACGATGGACTTCCGGAAAAGAAGGTGCACCTTGTTGGTATGAGTAGTACCTATCAAATCTTTTAAGCTTTCCTGGTCTGGGTATTACATTGGGCGCGGCTAACTCCATTCCCCCCGGAGAAGGCCACGTGTGACTAACGTTTTGTCCAAATGTGCATGAATCCAGCTTGCATGGACGTTAGAAGCTTTGGGATCTGTTGGCTACATCATAGGTACATTTTTTGGGGTCAACAATGTATAATAAGAATCACTTTTATATATTATCTTTTTTAGTTGCAAGCAAGAAAAGGGCATACGAGTTCTAGGTTTATTAAAACTTGAATAAGAAGCTCTATTAAAATGGTTGTCATATCTTTCAAAACCTCTAAATTCAAGTCACATAAGGTGGTCAAGTCGGTATCTTCTGGAGAGACTGGTTTTTCCATGGAAGCTAGCGACTTTTACTCCTAATTATTATTATTATTATATGTTGATATAAGGGTAGTTATATTTACGTCACATTTTTTCATAAATAAATCACAATAAAAGTCATTAACTTCTAATTATTATCATACTTATATCTTAACTATTTTCTTCACATTTTTATTTCTAACAGTTCATTGATCAGAAAATCTTATCCTTAATCATGATTTTCATTAAAAAAAATTGTTAACGTGCTTTAAAATGAGTGTCAAATATTTAATTGTATTTTTAAATTATTATTTATTTAAAAATAAAACGGGCAAATGAGTCTTTTTACTCTATCTGAAATTTTTTTTTTTTTGAAGAGAAACTATAATCAAGAACAAAATATGTTAATTTGAGAATAATATTGCGATTAAAAAAGTTTGAGATATAAATGTAATAATATGTAAAAAATTATGAATCTTTAATGCAATTAAAATGTAATTTACTTATTAAAAACGTGTTGTGAATATATTTTGCCTTGATATAATAAAGTTAAAACATTACCTTTCACAATATTAATAAAAAACCTACTACTCGGGACGGAGTTGCACCCGATGAGCCGGCGTGGCCACCAGAGCTAGCTCCATCGAAATTTACAAGTTGGAAGTTGGAATCTCACCGGTCACCGCCCGTACAGGAAGGAGATGAGAGGTTTCAGGTTTGTCCAATTTTTTTTTTAATAGCGGGGCCTTTTGTTTGGGCCCTTTTAGGAATTTAAAACATTAGTCCCAATTACAAAGGCCTATTGCCAATTGCTGATATACGTATTGCCCCAGTTGAATTCCAATGCAATACACGAGGAAATAGTGGCCAACGGCCAATTGACCCGGCTCAATTTTCAAAATGGCATTTGACCAGTATTAAATGAAAAAAAAAAAAAAGAGAGAGAAAAAAAGAGAAATAAAAATTCTGCTCCAGATTCTAAGGTTATAGACGAAACAGACGGCTTTGTTCATCTTCTAAACTTGACAAGATTAGTATTTGCTTGAAATCTTTAGTATTTCATAGTGGTGAATGTAGAAATTTGATTTTTTATTTTATTTTATTGAATGTGTTAATTTATGAGTTTAATACAAATATTGAGGTTTATTTATGATTAAAATGGAAGAAAAGTCAAATTTGAGGTTGAAATAGGCTAGAAAAGGTAAAATTTTGGGATGGAGCTCGTCGGAAAATGGATTTTTTCGGCAAGCTCGTATCATTCAGGCATCTGAATATGCCCAGATGTCTGGATCCGGATGGCCCATAGGTCCTTTTTTTTCCATTTTTTTTTTCAATTTAATTTAATTCATTTTATTTTTTGTTTTTATTTCCTTTTTTTCTATCTTAAATCTTATTTTTTTTTTCAATTTCTTTTTTATTTATTTTTCTTCACTTATTTTCTTTTCATCAATTATTTTTTCTTTTTCATTTTTTGGCTTTTGTATGTATGTTTTTCATTTCCTTTTTTATTAAAATTTTTTTGAATCTTATAATTATTTTTAAGTTCTTAATTTAATTTTTTTTCCATCAGTTATTTTTCATTTTCGTTTTTTGCTTTTTTTTTTTAATTTTTGTTTTTGTTTTTGTATGTGTGTTTTTTTTATTTTTAATATCAATGTTATAATTTTTAATTTCTTTTTTTCCTTAATTTAATTTCTTTTCCATTAATTTAATTCAATTTATGTGTAATATTATTTTATTAGAGAATGTGTGGTTAAAAAGAAGAGAGAGAAAAATGTGTTATAAATTTAATGGGAGCCAAACAGGTGATAATTTTTCATTTTCGTTTTTTGCTTTTACTTGAATTGAAATTATTTTTTTCTATTTCTATTTACTTTCTATAAAATTTCATATTTGTTTTTTTCATTTTAATGTATGATGGGATGAATTTATTTCTTGCGTACAATAGCATATAATATGATTGGTTAAATTTTAAAATATTATTTTTATTCATAATCTCTTGTTTATGGTTTTGACGTTAATTATTTTTGTAGGATGAAGTACCATTTGGAAAGCTCATTAGGGAAAAGTTACGTCGTATTGTAATTTTTCCAGCTATGCGATATTATTGGAGGGGTTCGATGAGGAACACGTAGCCATACTCCACTGATCATTCTTATGGTCCTTCTATTCGTTGAAAGACATGCAATTTTCAGGTCAAATAATTAATTCTTTATTACTTGGACTGCTTAAGCAAGGCGATGAGCTGCATTTTGCCATGGGGGACGAGAAGGTATCGAGATTCTCGATTCTTGAATTTGTCCTCATTACGGGCTTGAAGTATAGGTGAAGAAGCAGCGATGGCTCGTATTACGACAAATAAAAAGGTTATTGGATTTATATTTGGGAAAATTGCAGCCAAGGTACCAAACCTTTCATTTAGTTACAGACTTTGCCCAAACCTTTCATTTATGCCACCTAAGGTACCAAACATCTAAAAAAATCGCAGCTCTAGTCCAGATTGAAGGTTTCCGTCTATTTGATTACCGAAATCGTTAGTTGATCCCAGAAATGAAAAAAAATTAATTATTTTCACCAAGTAGACAAGGGTAATTTGGGCATTACACGCTTTTCCTTTAAAAGAAAAAAACCAGTTACTCTTCATTTCATCATCCATTATAGAACTTACGAAAACCCACTAAGATAAGGATGACACATATGAAGAAGATGATGATCTTCCATCAGATTTTGCAACCCATATTCAAGGCTCTCTTCCCCAACTTGTATATGGTAAGTATGTTCCTTGGAATTTCCATTTACAGTATGAAATACTGCGATTACAAGCCTTACATATAGATTGTCTTCATGTACTGGAAAATGTGAAAATGTTGAGTGATTTGATAACTTGGGAGCTAATATAATGTGTAATAGCTTGTTCTATACATGTGCATTGCTCAAACTAAAAAGGGTTAGGACTTAATTTTTTTTGTTTTCATTTTTTTTAAGGGAAAATACAAAGTATTTTAGCATATGCCTACATCATGGTGGAATTTTATTTGAAAAGATGAGAAATTTTGTGTACGAGTATGGTAAAGTAAGTTATCTAGACTATGTCAACTCTGATTTCTTCAATAGATTTCTTTTTAACAATGCCATGAAAATGTTGGGATATTCTGGTAGAATCAGATATTTGTACAAGATGGAGAAAAAGAGATTGAGTGAAGCATCATTCTGGTTGGTCAAAGATTCAGATTTCATGAATGTAGTAAAGTGGCTTGGTGATAATAGGATGGCTGCATTATATTACTTGCCTGTAGTTGAGGTTTTGGAGTTACCATGGGATGAAAATATTTCTGTGGTTGATTGTGAGACTGGTAAGGAGTTGGGCAATGTTGAAAAGTTTAGTGTGCATGATGAACCAGTGGATGAGAAGCAACCATGCTATGCTATTGAGATTTATGATGATTAATTAGAAGGTGATGACTTGTACATAGTTGATGAAGTAGATGACATGGAAGCAGATGAAGTAGCTAATCATGGTAAACTTGATGTTGGTCAAATAGAGACAGAGGTTGGGAAAACAGAGGTTGATTTAACTGGGGTTGAACCTGTGGTTGGTGTGGATTTTGACGGTGGTTTTGAAGCAAACTTACCTGAGGTGCAGGCTGGTGAAACTGATGTGCTATTTACTGAATCAGAGGTGCATGCTGCTGAAACTGATGTGCAGCATGGTCAATCGAGGTACAGGCTGGACAAACTGATGTGGAACATGGTAAATCAGAGGTGCGGTCTGGTGAAAATAATGTGCAGCAAGGTGAACGACATTTTGAGGTGCATGTTGGTGAATCTGAGGTGCAACATTGTGAACCAGAGTAAACTGAACCACACATTGACATTGAAATAGATCATCATGTTAAGCAAGAAGACCATGTATCAGATGTGCAAGTAGATTCCATATATCCTGAGCAAGGTGATGAATATGAAGAGGGTTTTTTTTAGGGATCCAATGACTCAGAGTATGAGCAGGAAGAAAATATACACATGGATGATAATGATAAAAACACAGATTTCATGTTGAGTGAAGGTTCTGATATTGATATAGATTGTGGAAGGTGTGACCAAGAAGGTGAGGCAGTTTCTCAAGAAGAAGTTGGAACAGATTATGACGACTCAGATGAGTTTAGAAGCTTACCCAGTGACAATGAGGATGAGAGATCATTTGCCAGAGGGATGAATGAGTGCTGGTTTAACCCCGAAACTGATATGGATGATCAAAGGTCAAGTTAGGTAATGCATTTGTCATACATACTTGGTTACTTATTTTAAAATGTAATTGAAAATATGGTTTATTCATTTCTTACAGGGTTAAAATTTGACAATGTCAAGATTCTAAGGTCTGCAATAGTTCAGCACTCTGTTTAAAATTCCAGGCAACTCAGATATGTAAAAAATATGAGGACACAGTTGAGAGTTAGATGTCAAGATAACTGCCCTTGGATTCTATATGCATTCCAACAACCAGACAACGGTCATAGAATTAATACATTCAGAGATGAGTGCACATGTACCATGGCAAAATAAAAGGGTAATGCAAGTTATTTGGCAAAAAATACATAAGAAAGTTTAGGTCTGATTCCAATATGCCAATGAACAGTTTTGTGGAAACTGTGAAAGAAGATTGCATGTATGAGATTTCAAAGCATCAGTTCTACATGACAAAATCTAAATGTACAAAAGTGGTGCATGTGATTGTAACCGAGTAGTACAAAATTTTATGGGATTATGGAGAGGAATTAAAGAGATCACATCCTGGCAGTACAGTGCAGATTGAAGGTTCAGGTCCTACTTTTAAGAGATTGATTATATATTTAGGGGCTTGTGAAGAAGGTATTAAGGCTGGATGTAGGCCAGTATTTAGGGGCTTGGATATTTGCTTCATAAAGTCTGCACAAGGTGGGCAGTTGCTAGCAGCTGTTGGCATTGAGGTGAGAACAGTATGTTCCATATAGCATGGGCAGTTGTACATGTTGAGAACAAAACAAATTAGCAATGGTTCATACAGTTTTTGGTTGAAAACATAGGGATGTATAACCCTAGTCAATTATATGAAGGGGTTGAGCACAGGTGTTGTGTTAGACATTTATACAGCAATTTCACTTTGGTACATAAAGGCCTAACCTTTAAGAACTTATTTTGGACTGCAGCAAGGGCACAACTGTGCCAAAGTGGAGGAATGCAATGAATGAGTTGAAAGATGTTAATGAAGAAGCTTACAACTGATTCAATGAAAACCACCTTCCCAGTGGACCAGATCACATTTTGAAGAGCCTTCCAAGTGTGATATTCTTTTGAATAACTTGTGCGAGACTTTCAATTCTTCCATTGTTGTTACTAGAGAGAATCCCATTATCTCAATCTTGGAGAAAATCAGACATCAGCAAATGATAAGAATGAATGCCAAAGGGGAATCAACACAGAGGTGGGATCATGCATTTGGGCCAAGAGTAATGAAAATCATTGAGAAGGCTAAGGGTGAGGCGAGGTACTTGAAGGCAGACTATGTAAGTAGTCATAAGTTTGAGATAACCAGCAAAGATGAATTGAGGTGGAATGTTGATTTGACCAAAAATGAGTGTGCATGCAAAAAATGGCAGTGGACTGGAATACCATGTCCCCATGCAATATCAGCATACTTTCAAGGGATATAGGCATATATAACTACATCGATCCATGTAAGGAAGCATACCTCACATGTTACTCCCCAATGATCCAACCTATGTCAGGACTTGAGTTATGCCCAAAGATGGGAAAGCACCCTCTGAATCAACCGCAGAAGAAAAACAGGCAGGCAAATCCAAAAAAATGAGAAAAAGGTCATAGATAACCACATGTAGGAATTAAGATGGGAAAGACTGGCATGAAGATGACGTGTAAACGATGTGGGGGGATCTGGACATAACAAAAGAAGTTGCAAGGGACCACTGTCTGGTGAAGCTAAATAACAAGAATCACAACCAAGCACGCAACCAGAGTGTCAACAAGATATATAGTCAAGTGCATCAAAGGGGAAGAAAAGAGCACCATAAAAAAAAACCTTCACAGTCACAGATGAAGAAGTCCAAGAATCAAGGATCCAAATCTTTTCAACATGATGTGTTTTCTCCTTTATAGTTTTGTTGGGAAGTGAACTTATTTTGTGAATATTATGATTTTTGTAAAGTGAACTTCAATTACTTTATCAATGCTGTATTTTTTGAAATGTGGATTGGAAACATATGTAGCAAATGTTGTGATTTTGTGAAGTGATCTTGAATTTCGAATGTAACAGACACATATGTTGTTCTGGACGGTTGAATTTGAATTCTTTGCATTACACTATGCTTTCATCAGGTTTTCAAATTGTATTAATCGAATATCGGGTGCAGACAATTAGGAACTATGTAAAAGCTTTGGTAATTTTTAAGCAACAATCACCAAAAGATTGGTATTGTTAATGCAATCATCACTAAATGTTTGGCACTATCACTACAACTATAACAAAATGTCTGGTACTTTCACTGCAACTATAACAAAAGGTTGGGTACTTTTGATGCACCATAAACAAAACGTTTGGAGTGTGATATGAACTTTAATTTCTCATTAAACAAATGGTAGAAATAGAAATATGAAAGTCAGTACCAGCAATAATACAGAAATGGGAACTTCATTTCAAGGAAAAAGGAATTGTCACAACCACATTTCACAACATATAACACAAAACCCCCAATGCCTAAACACTAAACCTAAATTTCTGAAACTAAAAATGCCCATCCTACATACCTAGGTACAAATCCATTTCACAAACACTCCACACATAAAGCTGAACAGCCAAGTCTTCCACACATTTGGTCTTGTTGCTTGGAGGGTGCTGATTTCAGCTTCCATTTCTCTCCTAACCCGTAATAGACCTGGAATCAGCTCCATATATCTCTCACAAATAGGAGGGTCATACCACACAAAAAGGTACATCCACCCAGATCTTAGCTTCGAGGACAAGTGATAAATCTTCTTTCTGGGTTCAGGTTCGTCCATGAGGTCTTCATCTGAGCTAGGGAACCACATCTGCATACATTCATCTCCTTCTACATGCTGGTTTTTTCTGACTAACTGTAGGAGAGAGAAGGATATTAATAGTGATGAAAATTGAGGAAAAATGAACGATGAAGTGCAATAATAGAAAGGAAAAGTGTGTAATGCCCAAATTGCCTGTCTATTTGGTGAATTTTTTTTTTTTTTTTCATTTCTGGGGTCAACTAATGATATTGGCAGTTAAATAAGCAGAAACTGTCAATCTAGACTGGAGCTGTGATTTTTTAAAGGTTTTGTACCTCAGGTGGCACAAATGAAAAGTTTGGGCAAATTATGCAACTAAATGCAAGTTTGGTACCTTGACTGCATTTTTTCCTTTATATTTTAGAGGTAAAGGGCCTGTTACATCCCCACAGTTAGAGGATGCATTCAGGAAATTGCGATTGTAAGACAAACAAAATTGTATGTTTATTTTTATTTTTTTGTTAAATTATGGTACATGTATTGTAAATTGGACTGACATTATTATTTACGTAAAGGGTCGATTTTGAAGTTTTCGTAGTAAAGTATATTGAATTTTTGAGCATCGGGCGTGGTGTAGAGTTGATTAACCAAACACACATTGATAATTGGAGGATGAAGCTAGCGTCAAACTTGTATGCATATAATTGTGATCTGTAATATATTGTATAATTTTATTTTATTTTTTGAAAATGTAAGCATTGTTTATGTAATTGTGCATATATTTAGTTGTAATAATTAGTTGGAAAATGGATTAAATTATAAATATTTGTCAAAATTTATGGATAAAAAAATCGTCTAAATCTACAAAAAAAAACACGTCAAAATTTATAATAAAAAAAATCGTAAAAATTTATAAATGTTCTAGTGCAAAAAAAAAACTCGTTTTTATTCAGGAAAAGGGTCCAAACAAGGTCAATGTTTATCGAAATTTGTAATTTAATATAAATCTTATTATTTCATCCATTTTCTAAAATTCACAACTTTTACATACTCTTCATTCACATGCGTTATTGCTTATAATCAATTATAATTTCTGACAAACACACACTAAATGTTGGAAAAGTAACAAAAGTTCATGGGACTTGGTATCATAACCTTAATTATTGGGTTGTTGACCGCAATTTCTCATTCTAAGTTTAATTGCAATTTTCTAATTAGTTGGAAAATGGCTTTATAAATATATTTAGTTATGACTATTTTTAATGTAATTGTATATTTAATTCAAAATAAAGCGAACATCAAAGTATGGGAACATAATTGCAACTTTTTAATAGTTGGTGAAAAATAAAGCACGATGATCGAAATATGTCGAAAATCAATAACGTACTATGAATAGAGATTACATATGATTTAAATAGATATTTCACACCCGTCGAATTATTACGTAGTGGGATCTGACTTGTACAAAATTGATGAGTTTCGAACTTCGAGTGACAACAAATTATTAAGTGGGAGAATGTGGTCGGGAACTTCCCACTCAACTTCATTTGGTAGAGGAAATATAATTTCATCATACGTTGCTTTCCAATAATCAGCCATGTAATAATGAGTGCATAAGCTGTGTTCCTCTGTACATAGCCATTGCGACAACATGCGCACATGGAAAACTCTTCAACTGAAATTATCTAAACGTTCATGTATTATCATTGAAGTCCATGATGTATCCGATATTAGGTCTGCATCTCACGGAGAAGCGAAATTGATCAAGTAGTTCCACACTTGCTTTTTCGCCATCTCCAGAGTTTTGAAGAGTTTATTTTCTTGAGCCGGGGTTAGCACACTTGTGCAATTCTGCGATTCCTCACGTCGGTCATAAAATCACTGCTGCAGCTTATTACGAATGCATTCAATTATTGCGAGAATTGGTAACTCTCGATCCTTCTTGAATAATGCATTGAGGGACTCTGCATTGTTCGACGTCTTAAAAAATGTGACCGTACCTAATGTTTGACCCCATCTCTATTAGATAATCCCATGTATCGTGTGATTTATTTTCTATTTTGACCAGGAACTTATCAAACTCTTCGAAACAATAAGCCTCTACAACTCTCCTAAACAATGCAACGATGCCACTGCCCCGATATTTAGTCTTCAGATTACCTTGTATATGGTACATGAAATATTCATGATGTGTCTAGGAAAACTTCAGCTATACCATTTATTATTGAATGCCCCCGATCAGTCACAAATGCAAGGTTCTCGACATCCCCAATTACTTCCCTCAACTTCGTGAAGAACCATTGCATCGCTAAATCATTCTCACCATCGACTATACCAAATGCAAGAGGGTAAATTTGGATTTTGGTATCTTGACATGTAGTAATAATCAACTTTCCTTAGTATCTGGCTTTTAGGGTTGTACCATCGAGTAGAATTAGGAGTCACATTGCATTTCAAAATCTTTGAATGCATTGTCCAAGAGCCATAAAGAAATACTTGAAGTGATTCTCGTCATGGGTCTCAAAAAATGTCGAGTCAAGATGAGTTCTCCCCATGTTAGGGTAATACCTGACCAATTTAGCATAACTCTCATCGGTCGAACCCATTAAATCCTCCAATGGACATTCTTTAGCCTTCTAGGCCTTCAAGTAGCTTATGACCACCCCATACTCCCAATGGATGCCATGGATTACATATGCAAGTCTGTAAATTGTCTGTGGATCTTGAAACTTGTTCATTATTTGTCGATCAATAAATCATGATCGAGCTTGCCTGTAATCATTTTGACAAAAACCAACTTCACAAGTATGTTCCCGTGCATACTTGCGGACTACAAAGGTCTCATTCGTGTCCATCTTCGTCGCTCTTAAACGCCAACTGCAATTGTTGTCCACACAAATAATTGTGTATGTAGATTTGTTTGATTTCTTTACTTGTTTCATTGCAATATGGTGCACTACAAATCTCTCTTCGTGTCAAACAGTTGATCGACATGTAAATCTTCATCATCAGGAACCACACGAGAACAATCAGAAGACCGTGTACACGGCCTAGCTTGTGAATTCCCACAACACGCATGTCTCTGACTGGATAAAGCAATTAAATCCTGATTTGTAAATCGCCTTTCATCCTCGTTGTCTTGAACTTCCTCATGATTTTTGTGCATAATAGTGAGATCATGGTGAATAACAATTGTCTTAAGAATATCCACATCATCCTCATGAGCTATATCCACCGTATCCCAAAAATCATTTACTTTACGATCCCCTCCATCAGAATCTCCGTGTTCACCCTTGGTGACACATTCTTCCTCAATAAAGTTATGCAAATAGGGGTCGACTTGCGACCTTGGTCAATTTAATTACAAACTTCATTTGCACTTCAAAAGTAACTTTCACAGGTGGGATCAGAATGGTTGAAAGCTTGTGAAATAAAAATCTCAATTTCATATCGTACTGAGAGAGATCGACGTTAAGCATGTTTTGTAATTCATTTCCATAAACGATGTACTTGATGTTATCAAAATTGCAGTAACCCCATCTTCTTCACTCGTCCATTTCCATTCCCATCCACCATTTTCATTCATTTGAAATTCACAAAAGTAACAAATCGGAACACATACATTACAAATCAAAATATTAGAAAAAAAATTAGATTAAACATAAAGAATTAGTCTATAAGGGTAGAAAAACCGGTCGGCCGCCCATCCGGCATTGCTGTTTGGCCCTAATATTAATTTTCCCTTTTTTTACAAAACTATGTATGCTACAGTATTTGTCGAAATAAAATTTTACGATTTAGAAAATATACTAATTTAACGAAAACGAAGTTAAATGTACGTAAATATATTTATCGATTCGAAGTGTTGGATATAAACGAAATATTTTTGCTGAGCGTTTGATAACTTTATGAGATTTTAAGGTTGAAGCAAATGAAAAATGAAAGAGTTTTTATCTATGTCGAAGTAAACAGATAAAGGAAGTGACTTGATTTTGAAATTTTAAGTGAGATGTTTGGTTTTTAAACAAACTCACAATTTTGTAATTGTATAAAATATTTAAAGATATTCTTATCTTTTAATCAACAAAAAGTTATTGTGGTGAATGGCAAATATTTTTGGCTGATATGGAAAAGTGGCTGTTTGACCAAGCCATTACTAAAAGTAACCTCCAATACGAAAATTGCAAACTGTAAAGTAAACCTACTCGTAGCCCTGCCACTGCTTGCCGCGTCGCCTCCACTGAGCCTTCGGTGTTGTCGCTGACTGTAGTGACTGACTGCTGTGAGTCTCTCTCTTCTTTTTTGTTTTTGTTTTTGTTTTTTTAGTACATGTTGATGCCATTTTCATTTAGAATTTGAAAAGTGATTTGATTGGTGATTTTGTATGTGAATTGTGATGATTTATGATTTATGAAAATTGGGAGATTTGTGAATTTGTGAATCTGTAATATATTTGATTTGTGATAAATGATAAATTTGGGAATTTGTGAATTGTGATAAATGATACATTGGCTTGGAAATTGTGATGAGTGGTGATTTAGTTTGTAAATTTGGGGTTTATTAAAACTGTAATAATGCTTTGTGATTTGGGGTTTGTTAACAAATTATTATGGAAAGGTTTTTTCAACCTAAACGAAAGTGGGATTTTTTAGTTTTAATATCATTTGGAACAAGAAGATGTTGGAGATGCCATACTTCTGTGCCTGAACAAGAAGAAAATGAGGAGCCTGAGGAAAATGTGAGTGCCTTGGAATTTATAGGAGTTTCTACTTTTGTTCACTTGAAAGTTGAAACAATTGGCTTGTTACTTTTGTTTGATGAACTTATAATAGAGATTGACTTGCATCAATTTGCCTGACCCGACTCAGAATCAAGTGAAAATCAGTCTGCTTCCTTTTTCAATTGAATGTGGTTGTCATGCATGTTTTGACGTTAGGTCCCCAGCTTGCCAACTTCCAAAATTCTTGGTGACTTTCATGCAGTAGATTTTTTGCTGAACTTTGGATCTTGCATATAGTTGTTCATGTTTAAGACCTTTCTTTATATTATTAGAAAGGTATACTAGTATCTATAAGAGCTGAAGTTAGATTCTTCTGTCATGAGATTTGGAGATATGGGTGTAGTGGCAGTTTTCATTTTTGATATTATTAAATGTGTAATGCCCCGAATGTCACTTTACACACTTAACCAATATAATTCATACATTACTTGCTATTTACATTGTTATTTACATCAATAGTTCGCAAATGCTTTCTCTTATAATGGTGAATTTGATCACTGGGGTTTTAAAATCTTTATATGATGTTAGTTTTCGACCTCCCCCATCTAGGTGGTGAATCTTAAATTAAGCTATGGTGGAAAATTAGGTTAATCGAGATGTTGCATATTGATTTTTTAACTTGATTTTTAAAGTGTCGAACTTATTATTGGTAAACTTTACAAGCTTTTGATTTAGTTGATCAAGGTTACCCCAAACCCTAAATAAGTTTTTAACTTATTTGGGACATGAGGCTTGAAGTTATATAGATTACAATACAATAATATAAGGTTCATATGACGTTATAAATATTGAGGTGCAAATTGTTGAAATTGGTCGAGAATCGAGCACTAATCTGATAAGGAATCGAATGAACGGTTAATGAATTAACTCCATAAATTATTTTGGGATCATATGGCAATTGAATTAGGTTTTAGGCACATTAAAATAGGTCAAATACTCTTGATTTGGACCTGCAAAAATAAGTGTAAAAATTAGATTTTACTACAAAGAACCACCTCATGCTTGGAGCACTTCATGCTTGGGCTACTTGTCTTTTAATAACCAATTTCTTCACTCATAAATATTACTCACGACTCAAGTGGAAAAGAAAGCAAAAGAGCCAAAGAGAAGTAGAAAAACAAGAAGCTGGAATTGGAAGTTCTAGGTAGGTAAGTTAGCTCAGGGTTTTGAGGTTTGTCTTTATTTTTTGAGGGTTTTATATCCTCTTGAATCTCTAGACTTGCTTGAGATCATGTTGGGGGTGTTGTTGATGGTTTTATCTATAATATATTAAATATCACATCAAGTGAGAATTTTTTTTTGGGACGATTTTGACCCTACTACAATTCAATTATTTCAATAATACTTTTTCATTTTTCAATACGTAGTAAATATTATAAAACCTTTGTCATGTATGAATTTAGTATTATTAATTCTCAAGTAATTAACATTCACATTAATTTAGACTCAATGCATTTGATTTGATGAATCTGATTTACATGAATTTGAAGTTATTAGATGAATTTATTTTTATTCATGTATTTAGCAATTTTAATGCGTATTTAAATTCAAATATTAGCAATCAATTCTTATCTACCAAATATAGTATAAATAGGTTGCTCATTTGTAGTATTTCATCATTACAAAAAATTGAATCATAGAAGTTGAGTTTTGAGACTACAATTTTCTTCTCTTAAATTTCTATCATAAATTTTATTTTCTTTAGTTCGTTTGATACTCGTCAAATCCCCCCAACAAATTGGTATCAAATATTACTTTTATAGAACTTATAAAGTATTTTCAGAAAAATGTGTAATACATGTTCAACTCTGATTAGTGATAACAAAAATGGGTAATTGATTGCAAGAACTTGAGTAAAATCAACATGGACAGAAATTAATGGTTGCCTTGAATTTTATGTAATACTTTGAAGGGAATGTATATGTATCACTTTGTATGTTCTTATATAAGAGTTATAGGTATGGAAATAAATTTTAATAGGTTAGAACTTGATTTGTGGCATGATAATGTGATGGAAACCAAAGACAGTCGTAGTAAGCTGCCGATTCAATGTGCTGTTAAAAGGACTTAACTTGAGGCTGAAAATCCTGAACTTGTGGTGTTTTAAAAGTTTGAGAATTAATGGATCTAGTTAAGGGTGTGAAAAGAGGTCGGAAAGTGAACTGGACAGTGATAGAAACTTGAATACAGATTCTGTCCATTTTCGTAGTTAGTTTCAACCTTTACATGTCCTCTAGTCATCTCCAAGGCTTGAAAACTTGATTTTAATAAATGTCAGGTCGTTAGAAATAATTAGATGACGTTGACATTCAAAATTAAACTCAGAAAATAGTGGGATTTATATGACTATTTCTGAGTGCAGTATGTAACTTGAAGTGTTAGCGCTATCTAAGCTATTTTGGCATTAATGGTCGTAGCACGGGACCGTGTTGAATATTAGATGGTAACATGTTGCTTTTCAATTGTAAGTGTACAAAGGCAAAAATGTAAGTACAAATCCATTTGCAATTACGATGCAAGAATGTACTATTTGTTGAATTATTTATATCAATTATTATCACGATCTTTATATAACTTTGATTATGAATATATTGTATGTCGTATGTTGGTCACGATAATTAAATACATATTTCAAAAACATAATGGCATCTATTTTGATTGAGTATACTATTCATAAGAATGTGCACGTGCAGTACGGCATATGTCCATAGTCAGGAATTTAGCATGCACGATATGATTGGAAAAATGAATTTACATCAAAATATTTTATTGACCAATACTAGAGTATTGAGGCATGTGAGGTATGCTTATATAATATGTTTTGGCATCACGGGTGATTGCAAGGGTAGATAGGGGGATGTGTCTTTGGTGATCACATGAGGGTGGATCACTTGACTGTGCATTTGTGATATTATTATTATTAGTGCCACCGTTGGGATACTTCTTAGGTGATCATATGGGCAGTTAAAGGATGTACTTCTAGTGGTCACAAGAGAATGGTCCACTCGACTTTGTCGATATCATACCATTTGATTATTGGTTATTGATATTGATATTGATATTGTATAGAGCTTTATCTGGTGCATAGTAGGTGGGTTAAGGGTCAAATGAAAGGAAAGGATTTTAAACGAAATTATTTTGAGCCGACTTTGACGAATATTTGAATATGATGCATTTTTAGCATGATGTTTTTAAGAAAATGACATCGTGTCATTTACTCATATTATTCATACTCGTGGCATGCATGATTGTTACTTATTGGGCATTAGCTTATGTAGTTCTTGTATTGTAGGTGCGTATGGAACTTCATAGAAGCCATGGTTAGATGTGAAGCTCTTATGGGATTTCGAAGTTCTATGTAGATGGATGACGACCTATAGGGTTATTTGGGATGTTATTTTGGTCTTACGATCTATTGTATTCTATTTTTGGGATCCTGTATTGTATATATATGACTTTTGAAATGGTATGGTAGATACTTTTATAACCTCAAAGCTAGGATGACTTTTGGCCGTCAACGATCGCAATAGCGAGATCACTTATTAATATTTTGTCACACCCCAATTATTCTATTCCTCTTAGAACTTTAATCCAAAATTACTATCTACTTTTCCCAAAACTCTATCTCATCAATAATGATGGACACTTTATAGGTGCGCCATGAGATTCTAGGAGGGTGCAACTCGTCTAGGCCGATGTCTCTTTGGGAAAATTATGGGTGGACGGGTTGTGGACAAGGAGAGCTTGAATGGAGTGCTTCGGTTAATTTGTCGTACAACATCAATTCAGAGTGGTACATAATAACTACCTTCATCTTCACGTTTAGTAGTGTAACGGAACAACAGTTTGACCAATAAGAGGCTTAAATGGGTCAAGAATCAAAGTCATTCAAGAGATAATATATAATGGGCCGTGAGAACCATTATTGTTTAAGCTACTTCCAAAGGCCCACGTTGTTTTCGGGTCGAGCCTTTGGACTTTGGTTGTTGGTAACAATTTAATCCAAAATTTACATGATAGCCCTAGCCCGGGATTCATTGAGTATCAAAATTCAACAAATCTTCACTTTGATACACAATCAACCTGCAAGCAATGAAAATACAAAGTGTTATAATTAGGACAATAAAATTGGGATCACAGACCTTACCTCGTGTTTGGAACCGAAACACATACCATACCTGATCCATGTACTCACCAAGGCTAAGGTCAAATGACACCTAAGTAGAAGCAGAAAATAACGGTAAACAATCAAGAGCAAATAATCATGCGATGAAGATATAATATAGGATAATACACGGATCTTTTCCAAAATACGTTCATTGGAAAATGACCCCACTAAAAGATCTCACCACACTTATCATATCCCATTCCGTGTTGCTCACATCTCATCTCATCACCTACCATACTCACTATACTGTTCAGTCAATCCATGTATAATTGGTAAATCACAATAGATCCTAAGTCTTCAGGATAATCCTATATCACCACATTTCTCCCAAACTAAATGGATAATGGGTCTCCACCTAAAAGAAGTGATAGAAGTGTCTCTCTCACACTGTACCTGATCAGAGTCTTCATAGATAAAGGTTTACAAGATTTAATCACCTCTCAACTCGTGATCCAATTGTCACACTCCACATCCCCGGTACAAACCACCAATGTACCCCTAGGCATCTATACTCCATCTTACCAATAGACATACAACACACTGCTAATACATATTAACCTACTATGCATGCAAACAATTACACCAAGTAATTAATTGCTCTTTAAATTCATGCAAATGCATATATCAAATCAAACACATTGAAATGAACATATAACCATGCAACATAATTAAGCAATCACATACATGCAGAAAGGATTACAAACAGATATACATGTAGTAACTAGATTTACTCTCAATAAACCTCACTAGAGTCATCACTCGACCCTATAACCACATTCACCTCGTCTCTCATCTTACATTTCTACTTTTTCTTCTTCTTGGGATAGTCCCTAATAAAGGCACAGTCTTACCATAATTGTAACACCGTCTACCACTAGACTTGTCCCATCTCTTGCCATTCTTCTTACAACCCTCATCACTCGAGTCACTGCTCGAATCATTATTGTCTTAAGTTTTACCCAAATTCATCTGCTTAAACTTCATTCTATCATATGAAACTCACCACTCTTCTTATCCACTTTTTCTGCATTAAATCTCCATATTCTTACTCCTAAGGGAATCTATGACAATTTCGGGTGTTAAGGTGTCCTATCATACTTAATTGCATTCTTAACCTCTCTATATGAATCAAGCTACAATCAAGCCTTATAATTTTCAGATACCTTCTCATCACAATTAACGATATCTTGAACAAGTTGGTTAAAAATAATCATATTGTCATCAAAATCCTTTGAAAGATTCATTTTAAAACTCAAAAACTTTCAAGTAGGTACAACTTTTTAGGAGTAGACTTAAATCAACTATAAGTCCTCTAACTTTTGCTAAAGTTCTTTTGTAAAATCAAGTTTTCCAACTTTTCTCAAAACAGTGTCATATAGGTGTAAAATAATTGAAATGTAAGCAAGTTCATCATATTCTTCTTTTTGTGCTTCTGTCAAATTTGCAGGAAATTTGTCATGTATGGTTTTTGAAACATTTTGTTGAACTAAAATCCTCTTCATCATTTATTGTCAAATTGAAAAATCTCCTTTCCCATTGAAAATTCCAACTTTAAAATGTAACCCATTTTGAAAAATAGAACAATCTAAGTGCAAAAAGAGGTTACACAAAGTTCTAAGGTCGCAGTATACACCGTTCTGGATTTTTAGGATTTCCTGAGACTCAAGATCTCAGTATCGATGGAATGTTCAAACGGGTCAAGTTTAGGTATTTTAATAGAATAATCAATGCAACACGAAGGTATATCAACAAAAAATCCAAATTTTCACGCAATGCAGTCTCACACAGTGACTAAACGACAATTAAAAGCATAAAATTAATTACCAACTTGCAATCAAATTCAACACTCAAATATGACAAATAATTCCTAAATTTCTAGCACAAGCAATATTACCCCCACACGGTAACCTCAATCCTAATCTCACCACACACAAACTAATGCTGATAATTTAAATTGGGATAAGCCAATATATCAAAGTAGACTGAATTTATCACTTTAGGACCACCACTATTTCTCCTAAAGTCTCCAACAATCGTAGGAATCAATCAACCATGATTAAATCCCGAACACGTAAAGAATACAATCGTCAAGACTTCCCTGTATAACCTGAAATGGAAAACTAAGAACAATAAAATGTTAAGAAAAATGTTAGAAACGAACTACCTGAAAACACCGTCACCAAAAGGTTCTTCGCGTGCCGTCTACACTCTCTGTGGATGGTTACCATGTGCCGCTGTCGATGACACACGCCTGACCGTCAGGACCTCCTCCACCTACACTTCATGCCAATGGTCTCTGTTTGTCCAACGGGTAAGTAGTCTGCCCAGAACTCCAGAAAATAGCTTTGAATTTTTCAGAGTTTCAGGATAGTTTTTCGATTTGTTTTTCTGCTTCGTTTTTGTCACTTTTCTGATTAGTTTTTGATTAATTTTTTTGAGCCAAATCCATCACCTTGATGCTCTGATACGAATTGTCGCGGAAACTTACTCCAAGGGTTGTCAAAATGGTGATTTTCGGGCTCAGTTTTACGTTACCTTTCTCTACCCAAAAACCAATCCTTGGCTCCAACCCACAACTAAAATATTCGCCTCAATTGCTCCTCAATCTGACCCACAAAGGATGATCTAATGGTGATGATTTATAAGCCACAAACGCAAAATGGAGGCCAAAACAAAATAGGAAGTCGTCGGATTTTTCTTCACTATTGCAGCCGATTTTTAGTAGAAGAAGACAGCCACGTTTTCTTCTTGTTTCTCACACAAAATTACACACAAATGGCTAGGGTAATGATACCATATATATATAGGCTAGGGTAATGATACCATATAGGCTATGTTAGACTTTAGTTGGACCAATAAGAGGTTTAAATGGGCCAAGATTCAACGCCATCCAAGAGGTAATATATATGAGCCATGAGCAAAATTAATTATTTAAGCTACTTCCAACGGTCCACGTTATTTTCAGGGTTGAGCATCTAGACTTGGTTGTTGGTAAAAATTTAATCCAATGTTTACATCATAGCTCGGGATTCAATGTGTATCAAAACCCAACACAATCAATTAAGAGATATGGAAGTGTGTCAATCTCTATTATCGAACATATCTTTCATTCCACTCTTAAGTCAATAATAGTCGAAACTCTTGTCGACTCGTGCTCTTATATTCGCCAAGGATGCAACATCAACTTTACCAAATAAAACGTAAATCATAATCTCTTACTATCTAAGAGTGACAAATCTTGCATTGATCATTCACAACATTCATATAATCCTGAACATATCTGAACGATGGCGTATTAGGGACTCGTGTTAGAGCAACATCTGATACCGAAGTCTGATTGTCCTTATATAAGGCACTATATTGACTTCAAATCAAAGGACCAATTTCACTATCGAATGTTGGAGAATAACCCAGACGCTTAGTTAGTTATCCAAGAAAAATCTCTCCAGCGGGTCTCCAACACTTTGTTCTCTTAACAAAACATCCAAGTGTTCCATTTAAATGTCACTATATTTTAGTTTGTAGGATCATCTACTTACGTCTTAAGTGAGAAATGCCACACGTACTGGTCTATCCACAATAACGATATTCGTAACCCGTTATTACTTAAGACTACGTATAATTTAAGGTTCGGTCATAAGTAATTTATTTCTTACAATCATAACTCCTTGTAATTAATAAGTTGCCAAGATTTGAATCTTCGGACCCTATTAATTCGAGTTATCATAATGATTATTCAATGAAATAATAGATTTTTCATAAAGAATAATACATTAATCACATTAAAAGTATTTACGTCCAAAATCAATTGAACCTAGGTATAACATTTACAAACTTCACTTGCACTAGATGCAATCACTTATGTATCTTATACTATATAAGGCCATGTTTGATAGGGCATTATTNAAAACAAATTCCAACTTCCACTTTTGCCTTGTTTGATACACTTTATTTTCCATGTAAAAAAATTTCCACATTTGACTCACATGCTCACCAATTCCTTGGTTTTGTAACCAATTCCCACCATTATCTTTTTCTTTTTTTTTTTAAAGCAATTGGAAATTTTTTTAGATACAATGTTAAAAAAATTTATCACTTTTATTGACAATTTTCATACAAAACAAAAGCCAAACGAATGGTATTCGGTATGGTAATTTTTTAAAAAAAAAAATTTTAATTTTTTTTTTCGCAAGTGAAACAAATTCTAGACCCAATGGTAAAGGAAAGTATCACTTTAATGGACAATTTCCATGAAAAAGAAAGGCAAACGGACACCAAACTTTCAACATTTTTCAGGTGGAAAATTATACCAATCAAACACAATTAATTACAATTCCCAGTAAAACAATTTATAGGCAATTCAATTCTCTAGAATTCATTTTCTTTCCACCCATTTTCCACATTTGCAATCAAACAGACCCTAAGAGTTTGCAAGACATCATGTTTATACTATGAGAACTCTTTGTCAGTGGATCTGCAATATTATCACTTATGGGAACTCGTTCTTTCTTTACGTCATTTTTTTGTATTATCTCTCTAATGAGATGATATCGCCTGAACACATGTTTGAATCGTTGATGAGAGACTTAGCTCATTTGTCGGCGTGATGATTTCATTATTATCACAATATGGAGGTTCAGATAAAAAGTATTAGGAACCACTCTAAGTTCATTAATGAACTTTTTGATCCAAATCAAAACCCTTACTGCTTTTGAAGCAATGGTTATTTCCTGTTTGAAACATTTCCAACCAATCACTTCATTACTAATAATAAACATATATTCAGATTGAGACTAGATATTTTAGTTCGACTGAAAGTTAGCATCAGCGTAACAAAAATTTCACCTATTGAAGCATAATAATGTCGTTTTCCATTATTAATATGTCATCCACATATAATATTAAAAATACGATGACACTCCCACTTGTCTTCCTGTAAAGACATGGTTCACCTTCAATTTTATAAAATGACACTTTTTTATTGTCTCATGAAAACGAAGATTCCACTCCTAGAGGCTTGCTTCAACCCATATATGGATTGATCATGCTTGAATATGTTGTTAGCATCTTTGGATTTAAAACCTTCATGTTGTGTCTTATACACTTCCTCTTGTAAGTCCGCATTAAGAAATGTAGTTTTGAAATCCATTTGCCATATCTTATAGTTACAGTATGCAGCTATTGCAAGAAAAATTCGAATGGACTTGAGCATGTCTACAGGTAAAAAGGTTTCATCAAAGTCAACTACTTGATTACCAATTGTCTTTAATGAATATCCCATGAATATGCATTATCGGACTTAGATTCTAGCTTATCCTATTTAGTGCACTTCATATAAGCATTACAGTCCCCATACTTTATATGAGACAAGTTGGGCATTCTGACTTTCTGTGACTTGTATAGAGTTTTGTCAACCGATTTAGTGTGTATCACGCGACAACTATAGTATTACCCTAAAACAATTTTGGGAGAGGAATATAATGGTGTATCTGAAAAGAGGAATCAAACACCATTAAAAAATGGAATGAAACATTATCAAAGACGGCCAAAATACACACAAAAAAGTTCATGGACAAATTCGTAAATTGGTCCCAAAATGGTAAAACCATGCGTATGCATGCAGCCCTTGCATATGCACAAACCCATTATAGAGTTACTAAGGCAGCCCTTGCAAATGTACAAACCCATTATAGAGTTACTAAGGCTGAATCATATGTACTGTGCGTACACACAAAATGAACCATGCGTAGGTTCATTTCCGGTTATTTTGTTTTGGAAACTTTTAGTATGCAATCTTTTAGCACTCTATATATACCATAAGCTGTCCAAAACGTGGGGAGACCTCTTGAGACCTAAAAATCACATATTCTATGTATTTTAGAGGCGAAGAACTAGGCGTAATAATCAACCAAAGGCAAATTATACAAGTTTATTGAAGATCATTAACCCAAAATCAAGATTCAAGCTTAGAAATTGGATTTCTCCATTTTCTTCCATATTTCTTTGATCCGGGTGAAGTCTTCCATTATTTCTTGTATAATTTAATAATTAGGATGGTTGGCTAGGTTTTCTTTTGTATTGGATGAATGATAAGCCCACCTATTGTTGTTTATTTTAATTCAAGACAATTAGTTTAGTATTTCTTGATTTTTCTGATTGGTTTTGTGTTCTCATTGAACTATTTGATTGCTTGATCACCGATTAGATAATAAGTTGTTTATTGTAGTGTAGGAATACTCACAATAAGTTTAGAATGCGGTAAAATTAACACATGGGCTATTGGTAGTAGAAATATTATCTATGACGTGTAATTATGTGTGATAAATCCTGTGAATTAATGCATGTTTTTCATATGAATTTGGACTAGGAATATGATCAGGCCGTGTTAAAAATATATTTAATATATCTTGGAAAAAATATTGAATAAAAGTGGATGATTGTCTTGAA
>CAIGRT010173699.1:0-10379 GCA_903798405.1 Fraxinus platypoda | reverse complement strand
CAATAGAATTAATATTTTATTGATGCAAATTTTAGTGCTCAATCAGTGTAAACTAAGAAATTGTTGGTAATTTGCCACTCACAATTGATATTCTTTCAACTCTCAAAACATATTTTTTTTTCTGCTTAATTTGTCTAGGTAAATGAAGAAAGAAATGTTTACTTTTTATATTTTTATTTTAGTCTTTTTTAATTGTTGGGTTGGATAGTAAACCTCGTTGGTTTAGTTGTAGCAACAACCATATCATTATATAGAGCCTGCCTGGGATTGCTTTTTGGATTAGCAAAATCCATTTTTTGCCCGTTATTGGCAGCCATTGTTGACCCATTCTCTCACGCGTGGGTCCCTCTGACTAGTTCCAACGGCACTATTGTTGCTTTTAATTCACAAAAAAGCGGAACCAGACAAGTTCATAATTCCATATGAATACAGTATTTTACAGTATAATTTCGTACGAACGCAGTGAAAGACCAACATTTGTTAAACATGTTGAGCAATCTATTAATGCTTGTAGCTCCAATCACTTGATTTTTGTTACACAACCTGAGCAAAAACCTTGCAGAAAGAACTGTAGAATTAGCCCCAATCATCGACAACAAACCTATCATCTTCACGCAATGCTGCAAATAAGGATGCTCACTTTCCCGCATCTGCAAGTATAGACAACATCAAAAATTATAGGCTACCTTGCAAATAAGCACAGAAACAAGAAACTTAATTTTAAAGTACCTGGTTACATAGAATAAGAATAGCAGAATTTTTGAGAAAAAGAAACGAAAAGTCAGGATATATATAGTGAACGGTGAAATTTGGAGAAGATTTCAGGAATTGAATTTATGAGGAGAAATTGAACTTGAGGCAAGTAGCATGAATCATCAAATTGAATAAACCCATTTTTCAACCTTAATTCTCCATTGATGCCAATATCACAAACCCAATTCTTGAATAAAATTATGGTTTTTGTGTATAGACTTGAGATGCCAATAGCAGATGGTTGAAAAGAAGATGCTGGTGAAGCCGATAAGAAAAGATCTGATTAGAAAATTTGGTGATTTAATTTAATTTAATTATTATTTTTTTTTTGGAAAAAAGGCTGTAATTGGTGAATTTTAAAAAGTAAGTAGGGAGATAAGGAAATAAAGATTTTGAAGGATTTTAATATATGAATGAAGACCGTTAGATTTTCTAAGATTCAAGAGCACATATTATTTGTCATAAATCTTTGTCAAATGTATTGGTGGTCGAACGCTCCCCATATATATATATATATATTCCCAAGTTACTGACTTTGTAAGATTCTATTTTTTAGTGGTAATTAATTTTTTTGGTTAAGGGTTTGATATTATGGCCGTGTGTGTGTGTGTGTGTGTGAGAGAGAGAGAGAGAGAGAGAGAGAGAGAGATATGGATATAAACTAATTTTTTTATTTGATTAGAATTCGTAATTAAGTTGGTAGGATTTGATTGTACAGCCACGTTTCATGTGCATTACATAAATGCTAATTGTTATTTTATATTTACTTTGATAAAGATCAACAGTTAAATTGTAATTCTACTTATCTTCGACTTTACTACTCTTCATTATCTCAATTCAAATACTAGTTTCAAAGCAAGTTCATGGGTAAAATTATAAAGGTTAATTGTAATTCTATTTTAATTAGGATGGTTGTCAATTTTTAATTGTGATTAAATACTTATTGGATATCTATTAAATTGTTATTGAATTATCCGACATAAAAGTATTTAGATGAAACTTGAAATTTGTATATATTCACACTAGAATCTTATCCTCATTTAGTTAGAATTCTCTTAAATTCAAATTTCATGATAAGTTTATATGTTGGTTAAGAGTCCAATTTAAATTCTAATTAAGAGTCCTATTAAAATTTTAGGTAGGTCATTATCATCATCACAACTATTTCATTATTATATATATTGCACACAATTCACGCCAATTCACAAATCAAACAGAAATGAAAGAAAGAGAGAGAAACGTAAGAGAGGGGAGAAAAGAAAAGAAAAGAAAAGAAAAGAAAGAAAGAAAGAAACTATTTTTCGACGCGTTCAACATCAGTTCGCAAGAAATTTCAGTCCTAGTAATTCAAAAATACAAGAAATTTAACGAATAGGTATGGGTTTCTCTAAGGCCCTGTTTGATATGTGCCATTTTCCATGGAAGTTGGAATATATTTTCCAACTTTTCACTTTTTGTCATGTTTGATAAGTAAAATATTTCATGGAATTTGTTTTCCAATGAAGCCTCACGTGATTGGCGTTTCCTTGTTTTTGAGGAATTGGTTTTCCCACCTCTTTGGTGGGAATTGGGGTTTTCCAGCCTTTTTTTTTTTTTTTGGCAATGGAAATGAATTTTATCCCCAAATGTAAAATTTTTTTTTCCTTTAATGGACAATTTCCATGAAAAACAAAACCAAACGAACATCAAAAGATCCAAAATTTCAACATTTTTTCAGGTGAAAAATTATACCAATCAAATACAATTAATTGGCAATTCCGAGTAAAATGAATTCTAGGCAATTCAATTCCCCGAAATTTATTTTCTTTCCACCCAAATTCCATCATTGCAATCAAACGGACCCTTAGATGTCAAGTGGTTTTATGTTTTCACTTTTTAATGTTTTAAGTTAAGAATATTATGTTCTATTATGTGATCCAAATTAAAAAACAAAAGGATCATGTGGATAATACCATATGATATTATTAAGTAGATAGGTAATTAGCACAAAACGTCCCCATCTTTCATTGTTATTGTCAAAAACGTCAACATCTTTCATTTTTTGATATTTTCACCCTTATTTCCACCTTTTCATTGTTATTGTGGAAAACGCCCATACCTTTCATTTTTTTGGCATTTTCACCTTTTATTGCGCAAAATGTCATTTTCTTCAATTTTCTAAATTAAAAATTGTGAAATGATGAAAATATCTTTTCCTTTAAATCAAACAAAAGAAAAAAGAAAAAAAAAACTAATTGCAAATATATTCCCAACTTTTTTGAAAAGCGCAAATGAGTCCCAAATAAATTATTAAAATAGTAATTAGCACACAATGTCCATATCTTTCACTATTATTGCGAAAAACATACATATCTTTTATTTTTTTGGCATTTTCTTCCTTAATTATAAATTGATAGTGCAAATCATCATTTCTATCCATTTTCATCCAATTTCTCAATAAAAAATAGTGGGATGACGAATATACCCTCATATTTAAATAAAAAATATATTTTTTTAATTTCTAATTCTTTAATAATTTATTTAGGACTCGTTTGCACTTTTTAATTTTTTTAATTTTTAAATAAATTTAATTGGGACTCGTTTGCACTTTTCATAAAAAAAATTAAAATTTTTTAATAATTTATTGGGGACTCGTTGGAACTTTTTAAAAAAAAAATTAAATTTTTTTGACAATAATAGTGAAAGGTATGGACATTATACCCTTTTAATAATTTATTTAGGAGTCATTTGCGCTTTTCAAAAAAAAATTGGGACTTTATTTGCAATTAGTTTTTTTCCTTTTGTTTTATTTAAAATGAAAGGTATTTTCGTCATTTCACAATTTTTAATTGAAAAAAAAATAGATAAAAGTGACCTTTTGCGCAATGAAAAGGTAAAATAAGGGTGTAAATGGCAAAAAATGAAAGGCAGTGACGTTTTTCACAATAACAATGAAAGATGAGGACGTTTTGTGCTAATTACCCTTATGTAGATCTACACAGAAGCCAGCCATAGGGCTAAATATCGTAAGTGGAGATTGAGAATGGGTATGACCTAATTGAGAATGAGAAGGTTAGGTTTTTACCCCCACTAGAAAAATTATGTTATGTGCGTAATTTACTTGCTTTTTATATTAAATTGTGAAAATACTAACATGAAATCTATATTGGGTATATTAGTACGCTCCTTCCATATTTAAAATAGGGAAAATTGCAGTCACGGTACCAAACCTTTCATTTAGTAGCAGACTTTGTTCAAACCTTTCATTTGTGCCACCCACAGTACCAAACCTTTCAAAATGTAGCAGTCAGAGTCCAAATGGAGACTGTTAGTTGATCGGAATAATAAAAATTGACCAAATGTAATAAGGGCAAAATAGTAAGTTTACAATTTTAATATAAAATAATTAGAAAAAGAAAAGGAAAAAAAAAAAGAAGATTCTTCTTCTTCTTACTCAGATCCCCCGCACCCCACCCCATCTCATCCCATCCCACCCTACCCCACCTTACCTTTGGATTTGCTGGTAACCTTGCATCCGAAGAAATTTCCTCCGATGAAATTTCCAACCATGGAACTCCACTAGCTCTAGAATCCGACCAAAATGGATCCCAACATTCCCCAATCTGGATTTGGGGGTGGGGTGGGGTGCGAGGGGGGTCTGAGGAAGAAGAAGAAGAAGAAGAATCTTTTTTTTTCCTAATTATTATAATTATTTTGTATTAAAATTGCAAACTTACTATTTTGCCCTTATTAGATTTGGTCAATTTTTACTATTCCGGTCAACTAACGGTCTTTCCATCCATTTGGACTCCGACTGCTACATTTTAAAAGGTTCGATACCGTGTGTGGCACAAATAAAATGTTTGGACAAAATCTGCTACTAAATGAAATATTTGATACCATGGTTGCAATTTTCCCTATATTTAATATAACAAAATTAATGCATATAGAATGTTACATATAATTTGATAATTTTTTATTTAATGTTATATTTACCCTTATTTAAAAGTTGTTATAATTGGTAGTTACATATGAATTTTCAAGATACCTAACGTAAAGATGAAATCTGGAAAAGATTTATATATTTCTTATTCAAATTACAACCTAATGACATCCTTTTTATGATACAAGAAGAGAGAACAAAAAGGAAAAAACAAACTTCCTAAATCTTCCTAAATATCTATCTATCACTCCCTTAATTACAATTTTCCGAAGTATAAAAAGCTAATTAAGGTAGGATCCACAATCACATATTTTGTAATATTCTCTTGATTTCAACAAAACGGAATACCAAATGATACGGAAATTATATTCCCACTAAAATTTTTATTAATCACAAAACATTATAACTACAATAAACATTTATAATCTTTATACATTTTTATACTTAAATCCTCAATTACTTTCTGCCTATTCTTATCATCATATGAAACTAAATAAATTAATATAACATTATAATATGTGCTAAAACTCTAAATCATCCATACACAATATTAACAGATTAAAAATTTCAATATACAGAGAGAACGTACGATGAACAAAGATGATTTAATTGTATCAAAAATTCGATTTTAAATTTATCTATTATCACAAATCATTTTAATTGTATATATACATCCGTTTAGGGTGTTCTAAGCACGTGGCAGCCCGACGATATTATTGTCACATCATATTCATGCAACTATGCATTATTTTTTTATTCATATTTATGAATTTGTGGAGCCATCTTTGATTGCACATCTATATGCCAGATCTCTTTCCACCATCGTGATTCATCTTGGCATGATGATTTAAATATTTAATTTTTCTAATTTTATGGTTTTTATTTAGTTTTTTATTATTTATTAAACTATTATTTAATAATTACTTTTAGGAGAGATGAGAGGCATTAGCATAGGTATAATTATATTGAACTTTGACAATTAGAATTTTATTAAACGTGATCAACATCCATTTTGTGTTTGTCTTTGACTGAGTTTATATTAATAAAACCATTTGAGATTTTTCTTTTCATATTTACCCAATTTTTGGTATTAAACAAATGTTGGAAGTGTTAATTATAATTAGCACATGTCGCTGCATCATATTGGCATTTGAGCGCATGTGATATTTATTTTTGTATGATATATCCTATATTTGTTACATGGTTTTTTCCAACATTGATAAATAAATTATTAAACTAATATATTAATGACTTTTTTTTTTTTTTTGGTTTGCTAGAAACATCACAAATGAATACATAATCGTCGAAAACACTAACGGAAACGAGGCATGATTCGTCAATTAATCAAAAAAATGAGTTAGGTCGTCAGTTTAATTTAAAAAATATTGACTTTTTTCCGTTTTTGTTGATTGTTAATGTATATTTTTTGTTATCTTAAAATTGTTTTCACATTTGTAGGATTGATGTTGCTAAATAAAGATTACGATGATATCTTTATAAGACAATTGAATGCATTTGAAGAAGTAGATTATAATAGTATCCATACTTCAAAAAGGTTCTATTGAAATCTACAACAATAAGAACGACCATGTTGAAGTTTTAAAATTAATTTTGTATGATAGGGAGGTATTATATAATGTCAGGATTAGCCAATACTTTTCTCTTAGAAGTTTCATTATTAGACTAATAGATTAATGCTTTCAGGGAAGAAATTTTCGAGTTACGTTGTTCAAGACGAAATAAAAAGTTTCTTTCATATGCTTGGGAAAGGAAAAACTGGGCATAGGCCTTGGTATGATTTGGATTGAGTTGATTTTGAGTCCATATCAACCTAATCTAGCCGTTGAAACCGAACCAAACCAAAACGATTTAGGTCAGTTTGGTTTGATTAATCGATTCGAACATCGGTGCGAGTTTAAAAAAAAAAATTCTTACCTATTATGGGTTAAAAAATTTGTCATTCTATACATATATGTCTTTTTTGATAATGGATTGATTTGTCCAAAATCATCGTATACATATGATAGTTTTCCAAAATCATTGATTTGCTTCTTTTCTTTCAAAATTTGGAGTTTTGATAGAAGAAGTATAGACGGTAAATAAATTATTTGAGAAAGAATTATATTTGTGTTTTTATTATTTAAGTTTAAAAAGATGAATTTTTTAAATGAAAAAAAAATTATTAGCGAGATGGATCGGTTAATTTACAGGTTGGTTGCTTAAATCGAAACCAACCCAACCCAATTTTATAATGGTTAAAATTAACTGTACCAAATCGGTTTTTTTTTTTAAATCCAAACCAACCCAAATTGATCCAAAATGGTTTGGTTCAAACGGTTTTTCGATTTTTTTTTCCCACCCCTTCGAATGGAAAAATAAAAGCAATCAACCCTTATTTAATATTTTCAATTTATATACATAATTTAATAAAAACTTTTATTCACGTATATATTTTTTTACAATTTTAATTTTAATTTTAACAATATTAATTACCTCAACTACTTTAAAAAAAATAGTATCAATACTTAAAAAATATTACGTATATCATTCATTCGATACATAAGACGTATGACGCACGTGCTTACTACTAGTAAATAAAAAAATAATCTAAAGAGCATGAACCCCATATCATCTTGAAATGTATTAAACTGAATCACGTAAAATTTAATTATTGCACTTTTATTGTATTGCAGGTTTCATTTACAACTTTATTAGAGGGAATAAGCAGTGGTTTTCTTGTAATCAATGCGATTCGGTGTAGTGCACAAAGTTTCCACTTTTCTTTTTCAATTGAATTTATCGAATCAACAATTTGTAAATTGCTATATCCATCCCTTGTTCTTGTCACCACAGCATCAAAAGGCAAAACTATCGTGCTATGGCCATCATTTGCTTTTTCATTAATAAGAAAATTGCGTTAAAATGCGAAAGTGTAACCCTCCTATCTTTCTTATCTTATGTGTCTAAAACCTATTGCATATTTAGCCCTTGCTTGATTCTCATTATTTTCAAAATACATTTTTCACTCTCTTCTTTTCAACCACGCAAACCTAAAACTTTTTCTTATTTTTTAATCACACATTCTTCATCAATCTACTATTTCAAAATGTATTCTTAGCCAAAAATGAGACTCAAAAGGGCACTTAATATTCTTAGAATTAAGCTGCTTTGGCAAAAGCAGTTGCCAGAAGGGATAACATAGGAGCAAATTGATTGATTTCATTGGCTACCAAAAAACAGTTTTTTTTTCCTGAGGACAAATCGATGCTTGACACCTCTTCTTCAATTATGTCATCTGCCAATCCCTTCTGTAAGTGTATCAAAACTCATATTGTTATATTGTTGCCTTATTTAAATATTTTATTCATAACAATGCTTCTACGGAATTAGATTGCTATTCCTACTACTTGTCAAATATGGTAGGTAAATTGATCCATGACTACATGCCCATGCGTGTTCACACTGCGCCCGATTTGTCTCTCATTCTTTCAAAAAAAAATTTAAATACTCAGCCCTTGTTTGATCCATATTAAAATTTTTATTCTCATTCTTCTACTCATTTTCAACCACACATTCTTCAATAAAATAATATTTTTCATCACATTAATAACTTTTCCTTCTTTTTCAACCACACATTCTCCATCAATCTACTATTCCAAAATACATTCTTCCAAAATAATGTGGCTCAAATACAGTCTGTTTGATTATTATTAATGGAGAAAAAAAAAATGAGTTTTGAATAGTACTTTTAAGAAAATGTGTAATTAAAAAGTATTAAAAAGTAGAATATTTTATTATGTGAATGTATGATTATAAATGATCATATAACAAACCATTAAATAAATTAAGTATGTAATACATGCACTCATTTACAATCACACATTCACACAATAAAATATTCTCCACCTAAACTCAATTTTTTTTTCCCGAATTCGCTATTCAAAACAACGTTTTCCAATAAAAATGGCCACCAAACATGAGCTTACTTAGTCCTTGTTCGGTGAAACTTAAAATTTTATAAAAATATAAGTCAAAATCAATTTAATTTTAATTATACATTTTATGAGATCTACAGTTTATCAATTTATCAATCATAAATATCATTAACTTTTATCATAATTCATTAAAAATTTATGTTCTAATTTACATTGAAATTTACATTTTACACACCACTGCAAGTAGGCGCACCAATAATACAAGTAGACCGCATACGTATGTGAATGTGTCATATCATTCAATTGAGCCATTTGAACCCCTTTTTTTTCCCTTAAAAATGTATTTTGAAATAGTTGATTGACGGAGAATGTATAATTGAAAAAGAATGAATTTTTTTTTGATTTGCGTGTATTATTATTTTATTAAAAAATATGTGATTAAAAAGAAAAGAAATACATATTTTGAAAATAATTGAATCAAACAAAGCTCCTGTCACACGACATCGTATATTTTAATTAAGAGTCACGTTTGCCGGCCAAGGCACAAGAGAGAGAGGTTCCCAACCTTCTATTACATCTAGTTTGAATGCCCATTTTCACCGCCATAATATTATAATAAAATGCTAATACTTTTGACTCCCACCTGTGGCCACTGTATAAATTGAGGGCTGCTGCTACATCTAGTTTGAATTCCCATTTTCACCGCCATAATATTATAATAAACTGCTAATACTTTTGACTCCCACCTGTGGCCACTGTATAAATTGAGGGCTGCTGCTACAATTCTGGAGCATTACATTGCAAATCTTCAATTCTGGAGCTTGTTCTCCTGTCATAAGAATTTCAATTCTTTTCACCAAAAATGGGTTCTATAAGCTTGTTAGAGAAGCCTCATGTAGTTTGCATACCATTTCCTGCTCAAGGACACATTAATCCCATGTTGAAACTAGCCAAACTCCTCCATCAAAAAGGTTTTCATGTCACTTTCGTAAACACAGAGTTCAACCATGGACGTCTCCTCAAATCTAGAGGTCCCGACTCACTCAGAGGCCTCGCGTCCTTTAGGTTTGAGACAATTCCCGATGGCCTTCCTATATCGGATGCTGATGCTACACAAGATATTCCCTCCTTGTGTGAATCCACTACCAATACTTGCTTAGCTCCATTTAAGGACCTCCTTTCTAGACTAAACGATACGGTTTCCTCAAATGTACCACCGGTTTCATGCATTATTTCTGATGGAATTATGAGCTTCACTGTTGAAGCTGCGGAAGAATTAGGCATCCCTGAAGTTCTCTTTTGGACTGCCAGTGCATGTGGCTACTTGGCCTACACGCAGTATGCCAAGCTCATCGAGAAGGGATATGCACCCCTTAAAGGTGAAGTGGAATGTACCATACTAGACAATTAAAAAGAGGCGAAATTTTATATATTGTATCATCCTTCCATAATTTTAATTTTTAACCTGATTCGATCATTTTTTTGCTTTCTTTGATTGCAGATGCAAGTTACTTGACCAACGGATACTTGGATACAATTATAGCAGATGAGATTCCGGGCATGGAAGGCATACGCTTGAAAGATATTCCAAGCTTCATAAGAACCACAAGCCTAGACGAATATATGGTTAAATTTGTGTTGCAGGAAACTGAGAGGGCACTTAGAGCTTCTGCCATTATTTTGAATACATTTGAAGACCTAGAACAAGACTGCATAAAGACACTGTCATCTATTCTGCCTCCACTTTATGCCATTGGGCCCTTGCACTT
>CAIGRT010173667.1:0-10443 GCA_903798405.1 Fraxinus platypoda | reverse complement strand
GTGTTTTTACACACTTATCAAAAACTTTACGTAAAGTTTAGTAATGATTCAGGTAATTAACTTGGTAAGAAATTTTCCCTAAACATTTTTCTTGCTTGGTAATGTTTTTTCTTATTTATGGTTAAAGGGAACCATTAAAGTTTGTAGTGCAAAAGGATATGTAAAAATAATGTATTTCATTATAACAAATTATTATATTCAAAACCAAATTCAATTACTGGTGTACGAGCTACTGAATCCAAGCAAAGATTGAAACAATGTTGTTTGTGCTGGTTTCACCTCCTTTTTTGGTGAGTTTTGTGGTGGCGTGTGATAAATTCATGAGTTGCTACAGCTTCGATCGTCTTTTCCATTGGACACATCTAAATAAAAATTAGAAATTTATTAGATTCTTAACTTAAAATGTGTATGAATTTCAAAGTTGAATACTATTAAGTGATCAATGTAGTTTGGTAAAATTAGAGAGAATAAAATTGTGGCATAGGAGTACAGATAAATGAAATAAGACTAAAAAAATATAAAGATTGATAAAAATGGAAACAAAACTGCAAAGTAACAAAAAAGATGATAAAGAACACGAGGAAATAGGGTTAATTACCCAAATCATCACAAATTTTCGTAAAGTTTCCACCGAGTCACTAAACTTTAAAAATTATCATGTTAGTCATTGAACTTTGTAATTCGTTATACTATCCATCACTCAGTTTTTAAATTGCTAATGATGTGGACGCCAAGCGAGAAATAGATTGTCACATACGCAATTCCGTTAGCCACGTCAGCAAATTTGTCAATTTTTTAACTCTCTGTTGAGTGAGTGATGTATGGGATAACAAATTACAAAATTCAATGATTAACGGGATAATTCTTAATGTTCAGTGATCCGATGGAAAGCTTTACACAAAGTTCATTGATGATTCAGGTAATTAACCCATCATTTTGTTGATCTGTATGTTTCTCTATTTATAGTATACATTGTCGATAATTATATCAATAAGTTGTTTGTACAAATCATTTTATCTAGGCTCAAATTTCTCAAGCACGACCAATTACTAAGGTATCTAAAGTCACTCATCCTATGCCAATGTATGCGATATGCTCTAAGGGACCTGGCAAGGTCGGACCTAAGATTTTGGGTGTCCCGTGTAATGTTCTAAACTGGCGCCCCTTTCATGTAATTAAAAAATATATTAAGAAAAAAATTATATTGTAATAATATTAGTTCATTGCAAAAATTTGACATTTAAATATTTATTTTCTTTTTTACATGTCACAAATAAAAAAGTACAAGTAAAGCACGTCCCAAACTTCATCAAAATTTATATGTTATCAACAACCTCCGCCATGATACTTTTTACTAACATATCATCAACATAAACCTCCATGGTCTTACCAATCTGCTGGGTAAACGTTGCATTCACAAGTCTCGGCCAGTTACGAAAGATGTATGCTCTTGGTCGGGTTCATACGTGGGGATTTGGTTGTAATACAATCCTCGGTTAGTTATGAAAGAAGTATGCTCTTGGTCGGATTCATACATGGGGATTTGGTTTAACCAGAATATGCATCCATGAAACTGAAGAGCTCATGTTCAGTTGTGGCATTGACCATCTGATCTATTCTAGGTAAGGGAAAACTGTCTTTGGTGCGGGCCTTATTGATGTCGGTAAAGTCTATGCAGTCTCTTCAATCTCCATTGTTTTTCTTCACTGGAACTAGATTGACAACAACTTGGAATAAGTTGCCTCCTTGATAAATATGTTGCTAATTAATTTTTCCACTTCTTTGCATAAAGCTTCATACCTTTCAGTATTGAGTGGTCTCCGTTGTTGTTGTTTAGGTCGGATTGAAGGATCAATATTGAGCTTGTAACAAGCAATTTTCGGGGTTATTCCCTCCATATCCTTGTGACTCCAAGCAAATACGTCCAAATTACTGATAAGGAATTCCACAAGCTCAGAACTAAGAGGTTGTCGTAGTTCATGCCTAATTCGCAGCTCCTTCGGAGGTGTATCCAAGCTGACTTGAATCCTATCCAGTTCCTCAGCGGTTCTGCTCCTTTGTCCTTAAGTTTGATTATGGGGTCTAACGAGATGAGGCCGGGCTCTGCTAGGTATGCTATGTTTACGCCGTGTTGGAATGAAATATTGGGGACTCCAGCTTTTGTGAGATAGTGTATAATACGACACCTTTCAGCAGTTTCTTTATTGCCTTTGATTTTCCCTTGCCCATAGGGGGTTGGGAATTTTATGGAATAATGGTACACTGATATTATGGCTTTTAGGTTAAAGAGGAGTGGTTGTCCCATGATTTCATCAGAAGGTGAGGTGGAGTCAAACACTACGAATTCAACGTGACATGAGCTCGACGAGAAGCTTCTCCGTCCTCAAAAGCGAGCTTGATCCATTTGCCATAGTTAGGGCTCCGTTCAATCCAAGGACTATGTTTGACAATATGCGTTAATGCATACAATCGCATCTTCCTAACTTATTTGAATGATCCTTCTCGAATACACTCAAAACTACTTTTAAATTTTATATAAGAATTAACTATAATCATACGTGGACTACAATATGTAAAATCACATTATAAACGACGAAAATTCACGAAAAAGATCACACAAACCGTAGAAATATATACTATATTCTATTCAAATTTTATGATTTTAGTTATTAAAAATTGTCTATTTGAGCCCCATTTTCTGTGTAGAATGCATTTTAGAAGAGTAGATTGATGGAGAATGTGTGGTTGAAAAATAAGAAATTTTTTGAATTTGCATGTAATATTATTTGATTGAAGAATATGTGGTTGAAAAGAAGAGAGAGAAAAATATATTTTTAAAAAAATACGGATCAAACAAGGTCTAAATAATTAAATTTCTTCGATCATTTGATTCTCAAATCAGTGAAACGTTAAATTATCTCTATCTCCTATCTCATTATGTTGCCAACTAATACTGACATGCAGACTTGGACACGATTTGGTTTGGGTCGGTTTCGACTCCAACTCGAAACCAAAATCAAATTAGTCGGTTTGAGTGAATTTTAATCCAAACCAACACACTCTAGTTCTTAAATCGAATTAAACCAAATCGGTTTGATTTGTGTTGGTTCGATTAGTCGATTTGGACTTTTAATCCAAATTAAATTTTTTTAAAGAAAAAATTGTCCGAGTTTTGGGTCCACTTAGATTACAAGACTTAAAATAACTAAATAACTTTTATATAACAAGAACTATTGACCAATAAATAAAATCATGTTATTAGAGACAAATCAACGAAAAATTTAAGATTTTTTTTTTATGTATCATGTAAGCTTGACTGCATGAGTAGGGAAAAAATGCCAAATATAACACAATGAGTTTGTAAAAGGAAATTCCTAGTGCCATTACTTACTGGTACCATCATAGATTAGAGGGAATCAAGATATAGTTATGAGATTATTGCTTATTTTTTTATTTTTATTTTTCTTTAAAAAAAAAAAAAAAAGGCAAATTTGTAAGTGAGTTGGGTCGGTTCGGTTAACTAGAGGTTTGGGGTTTCAAACCATGGCTGAATTGAGCTACCATGATTTTGTTTTAAAAAAATCAAATCAAACCAATCCAATTATCTGTGTCAAACCAACCCGAACCGACCTGAGCCGATTTGGTTTGGTCGACTTTTCGATTTTTTTTTTTGCTCAAACCTAGTGACATGCTTTCTAATCCTTTATGCACACCTGTCGACTATAATAATCGAAAAGTTTGATTAGGAATTGCACTTGTGATTATATTGGAAACTTTAATTAAAAATTAACTATATGTTTTAATAAAAATTAATTTAAATTCACACTTCAATCCACACAAAATTAATAATGGATTAGAGTTTGAATCAATATAAAATTTGTGTCTTGTTTCATAATTTTTTTTAAAAAAAAATACATGTTTATAAATTATAATTCCAAAACCATATAGGGTCCCATTTTGTTTAATTGTTAATGAAATGTATGGTAGAAAATTAATAGAAGTTCTGAATTTCATTAAATATACTGTTGAAATTGATTGTTTACTTTAACTTATTTTTTTATCAATCTTTTTAACCAAATCATACGGTGGGTAAATTACTCCGACTCCCCTCCAAAAAAGAAAATATTTCAACTCTTCACGAGCCTGGGTGAAATCACTCTTAAAAGTAAAAAGTCCCACTGAATACAACTACCAATAAAAGTAAGATATATGGCCCACCGAAATTGTTCTCCAGCACATGATGGATATGATAAGACTGTTCACTTGTTGATGTAGCAGGAGAATTTTAAGCTTCTTTTCAAATGGACAAGACAAAAATTTCCAGTGAGCCGAATTACATTTATGTATGGCCCACCAGTTTCTGCATAATCTACGTTTGTATACTTGCTCCAAAAAACAGAAGGGACAAAGAGAATTTATTTTATTGGCATGCGTACAATGACTGATATTCTACGCAATCGTTATGTGGAAGAATTATGATAATATGATTGTCTTAAATAGTGAAATTTGAAACGACAATAAACTCCGAATAAAATTTAGATTTTAACTTAAATTCAAGTTAACAATTAATTTTATTCACATATTTTATTAAATGCACGACTTTTCAATTACACATTTTGTTAATTTATATCAAAATTTGCTAAAAATCTGATTTTAATCCCACCAAACAGGGGCTAAGTGCATTTTTGATAAAACCAGATAAAATATTTGATTGAAAAATTGATAAAAATTGTGAATCTCATGAATGTATGAGCCTCGTCTCGTTGTGAAAATGAGTTTTGTAATAGTGGTGTTTTGAAGAGTGTGTGGTTAAAATGTAAGAAAAGTTTTGATTTTGTGTAAAATTATTTATTTGGAAGAATGTGAGATTGAAAATGAGTTTGAAAAAAAAAAAAGTATTTTTAGAAAGTAGTGCTCAACCAGGACGAAATGTGAAATTGAAAATGAGTTTACAAAAAATAAGAATTTTAAGGAAGACCAGGAGCTAAAAACACTTGTCTCTGTTCCATGGAAACAAGTGGCATGGTCTACAGTCCTAATACATTTGTCATATGTTGGTGATTACACTTGTCCCAAAAGTTGTTGTAGAATGTGCCAATTGTACCTACTTTTTACACTTACAAATTATTTAATGTGAATCAAAAGGTCGATAACGAGGCCAGTTTCATGGCAATGAGTTCTTCAAAAACTGGGTTTATAAATACAAGTGATTTGCACTACCAAAAGGCCATTATTTTTCCAGCACGAAGAAACTTCTGTAATGTGTCTCAATGCAATTTTCTAGTTCTATTTACCTGCAAAATGAACATATTTGTATATGTTTTGAGGTCATTTTTTGTTATCTTTTTTCTGTTTCTTGTGTTGGAGGTTCAATCTAAAGTAGAATGCGTATCCAATAAATTTAAGGTCGACTATATAATACTTTAGTTTGTTAGGTCAATCTTATAAATATAACTTCGTCTAGAAAAATGTCTTCTAGGTTTACACAAAACATGTCCCATCATCCTCATAAATTGTTCACTAACTGGAGTTTGCTGACTCTTCAAATTGAAATTTTCACTCTACTTGTTTGTTTCCGATTAAAATCAGATTTTAATTTAAGTCAAAGTTAAACAATCAATATTAACCACATCTTTCATGGGTCCCACAACTTTTCAACCACACATTTCAAAAATTTCTATCACAATTTACTGAAAATCTAATTTTAATCCCTCCAACCTCAATATTAACCACATCTTTCACGGACCTCATAGCTTTTCAACCACACATTTCAAAAATTTCTATCACAATTTACTAAAAATCTAATTTTAATCTCCACCAAACACCCAATAAATATTAACCAGTAAGATAATTTGATCTTAGTGTTTAACTGATGTAGTCCATGTTTGGCTCCATCTATATTGTAGATTGGATTCTGAACAAAACAGTACTTCTAATCGAACCACTTAAGCTTGGCCAAACACCATCGTTGCGTTATAGCTAATCATACTGAAGATATAAAGTGTTAGCTGTAATTGAAGCATGTCGAGAACATCAAGAAACATACTAAGAATGTAGACGCCAACTTAGGCTACATCAATAGCTAAATCTTAGTATTAGAGATAGTTTGCTTCTTACTTTCTTTCTTTGTATCAAAAGTAGTACTTCTCCATTTATTACATTCTTTTATACGCAACATGGAAGGACAGGTTTATACGGTCGAGGAGTCTTAACCCCCATTAGCCTTCCTTCATGGAGCGCAATGTTTTGCATAAAGAAAAAAATCAATAATAAAAGCTAAACCCGTTCTTCTGATGGGTGGATATAGGCAAATAAGCACTTGTGCAAGCTTTTCGTTCACGCCTATGGACACCCAAATTGGGAGATTCTTAGTAGGGCTCGAAAGGCTACACTATAAACCCAATTCTCGGATTACTTCACCGGTGTCCTTAATTCCGTTCAACTTCTAGCATGTTCGGAAGTTTTTAAGTGCTTATAAGTTGGTCATTCATTTTTATCCGTTACAACCTTCAATTTTTATCTACGGATGTGTGACCTACAACTTAAAAGCACTACTTTCAATAGTTCTTAAGATATTTGCTATCATTCATGGGTGTCACTACTACTACTAGTCATCACCGCTGCACAAAGAATTGGAGCCACTGTGATCTGCTGGGTTATCGACGAGCATTTTACTTGAGATTTCTGCTTCAGGGTGATGACATTGTACTGAAATTCTAGCTCGATAGTTCTTTATAACATAATTCATGAATAAGTAGAAGAGACTTGTGTGTATATCTGCAACAATGAAGATAAGGGATAGCACATTTAAGCAGCAAAGACTATACATTAACTGTTAAACACAGAAAAGTCTTAATAAGATTTATTTGATTTTCAGCTGAGCTTTTACAGTCGTCCTGCTGTAAGTCGATTGCATGATTTATTTACTTTGGAGCAAATCAAGTAATCCATGTTGTTGATGTCCAGGTATCATTTGGCAGCGAGCAGAGTTATTAAAATCCGTTTTCTCATTTGCTCCCACGTCTATTCTGTTTTCAGCAATCTGCAATAGTACGATGAGCAATAATCAACAGTTTTTAACATTTATTTTACTGATCAACCGAAAACTAAAATACTTAATTTTCTGTAAGGTGGGGTTTTGTTCTGACTCGGTTCACCTTTTCCTCCAGAAGCCTATGATCTTCTATGAGCCCCTTTTCCTGCCAAAGACACCGGGTAAGCATCTCTGACTGCATTGCTAAGCAGATAGATATTTAATTTAATGCAAGTATTCAATATGTGTTACTTCTGCATCCTTCCAATCTATTACCTTTTATGATAATTAATAAGTATTGTTTTCCCCTCAACATCAGACGAGTAGGTTCCGGGCTTTCTGCCAGTTCCTTTTCAATATAGATGTTGCTCCAAATTCGATCTTGTTTCATTCTACTTCTGAAGTCGTGTGATTATTTTTTAAAGCATGTTCCCTTCTTTAGATCAGTTTGATGAAAGCAACCATGTTCTTTTCTTGCTATAGGAGTAAATTGCCCAAAAAATTAAGAATGATACACAACTCTTTTGAACATCAACTCAGGCGCGATTATCTTTCCTTTTCCAATCCGCTAAGCTTGGAGACATGACGATGATGGTCAACAGAAATCTCAAAGGTTTGACAAGGTTTAAGTTCATGAACACAGGAGCACTAAATATGACTTTAGTATAGTCTTTAGGTTTCAATGTTGTAAATCGACTAGTTTATACCCTGAGGAGACTGCGATAAGAATGGAACCTCAAATAGTTTCATGGTAGTAAGGAGTGCGATGATATCTGACTGATAGACAAGCCCCCAGCTCTTAGTTGTAGTCTCAAATGTTGCAAGGATTCACTTACAGTTTGATTCTAAGACTGATTTAGGTGGCACATTATATCAGCAAATATGCTCGATAGATGCTATCACTTGGACAAAATAAATCTTCTGCACTACATGGATGATGGTGAGATTTCCCTGAATCAAATATTATAATGTTTTATACTGTAATATGGAAAGGTGAGACACACATCATATTCCTCCAAGAGCTGCAATCATACAGAGAGAATATTGTTGGTGAAGTAGAGGTCCTGCAGCAATAACCTGCTTTCTAGCATACATAGATTAAAGTATACATTTTTAGCAGGTTTGGCATGGAGGACTAGACGGTGTTGGTTGTATTTAAGGAATAAAAAGAAGCTAAAATCTTCTCCATTGTATGTCTAGTTGTATTAGCTACCAAACTTGCCCTTCCGGTTTTACTCTTCGCCCTAGCTTTTTTTTTTTCCATGTGTTCAACATGGTATTCAAGCTGAAGAAGGTACTAGGGCCTTGGACTGCTTATTGTAGGTTATCATTAGGGGAGCCATGCTACCAAAACTAGTCATTAGCATCAACTAGGCCCCTGTTGAACATTCATTTGCTCCCACTAATCTCGATTTCTAGTCATACCATATAGACTGAAGTTTCTACTAGATGTACTCCTCACAGGACTCTATTTTCATAAAGCAGAGATTCTTATTATCTTCTGCCAAACCTACTCCTACTTTTCTCAACAATGCACCATGTTTTCCTTGTTCTCCTATAACGACAAGCCTGGCCAGAATGTTCAATTGTCCACATATGGTAATTAGCTTAGCCACCAGCTGCTATGGATTCGGACAGCTGTACAAATGAAGTCAAGGTATTCAGCTAGGAGGGTGGTGCACAGATAATATGAGCAGGATAGTGAAAGTTATCCAAGAGATCTATGGTTAAATATTAAAAATGCTTATTGAGAACTGCAAACGGTGCAGAACGTTACTTCCTTGTCCACGGGGTAGCTAAATGCATACAGAAGATGGACATAAAATTTATGCTGAAGATATTTTCAATTATTTGTATAACTAGTGTGAGTAGAGGAAAAAAAAGGTTTGGACAGAGGAGTTCTGGACATTGTAATAATTACTTTTAGATTATGAAAACGCATAACAATTTTTGAGATGAACATATTGACCCTTGTCTATGTTTATATCTCATCCAGAAAGCTTTGACATATTCTACTGGATTTTGGGATAGAAATTTTTTTCCAGAAATTAATAAATTCAGAAAGCCTGGAGGCAAGTAACATTAGTTCCATAACTAAGGGAAAAATTGCAAACCAAGTTCCACAAGAAAGGGAAAATTGCAAACCTTTTCATGAAGACTGGTTATAAATTGCAGCGTCAGACGCGTCTGCATATATAGAAACTCAATGAATGTACATTATTGCAACACAAGCTACAAATATAAAATGTAAAAAGCCACTATATGTAGTTGGAAGGAAGATTTCAAAAATAAAAAGAATAAAGAAAAAATACAATATGCAATATAAATATAAACCAAAAGAAAAGAAAACAAACCTGAACAAAAATAGGGAAAAAGAATATTTTCTCAAGCTTATTTCTGGAAGACTCAAAAGGAAATATAGATTTCAGTGGTAGGTCTAAAATTGTTAGTTAAGGGTGTAGGGCCTTCCCCCAATATAAAGTATGGTATAGTAAGTGCAGTACAAACAAGAATTTGGTATAGCAAGTGCAGTACAAGAATTGTACTCCTTCAATTAGCTTTATTGTAACAACATGAGATAGGCAAGTAAAAAGCTTTGACAAACTGCAAATGGTAGAGCAATGCACATATAATAGGTAAGAGACTGCAAGTTTTTTTGTATTGAATATCTAGGCTACTGGTCGTACATGGTAACCTTTGGTTTCTCCCATAACTCCACAGAACCTTGTTTTATCTTTCATTAACAACTGGTTCCTTTTTTACTCGTTCTTTTTTTATTTCATTTTTTCCTTATTTAAGTTTCAGAAAATTTGTAGAGATAACTTCTACACCCCTCTCTGTATTTACAGAAAAAAAAATTGTGTTCTTATGTTTCACATGCTGAATATTTTGTTAACGTCTCTAGTTTTCCCTAAACCTTATTTCTCCTTTATCATTCCAGAAGTCATACTTTCAATTCTGCTTCTGTCCTTCAAGATTTATATTTTTCTTTCTTGCCATTGTCCAACTGACCAATATAAATAAATAAATATCTTCAGAGAATATCTTCAGCAAAAATATAAAAGGATGAAAAGAGAAAATAGTTGATACTTTATGTTGGTGTTCTCTGAAGGTGTATTGAGAATAGTAGAAAAAGATTGACCTTTCGTGCTGAGAAAATAGAAAAAAATTGACCTCTGTAGATCTTGTTCTTACCAGTAGAGCCTGGAGTTGTCCCTCATAAAGTTAATGTACTCTAGTAGTAAGTATAAAAATAGTGCGAAAAGATTGACCTTTGTAGATCTTGCTCTCATTATTGCAGCCTGGAGTTGTTCCTCCAAATGAACAAGATCAGTTATGCTGAGGTTATCAACATCTGGCTCTCTGAGGTCCCTGTGTAAAAATGAAACAATCTTGGGCATAGTGTTCTT
>CAIGRT010173651.1:0-10084 GCA_903798405.1 Fraxinus platypoda | reverse complement strand
GAATAGCCGCTGTTTTGAAGACCAATCAAGAACATAGCAGTTCAGAGAATTATTTTATCTGACTTTGTATAGTTGGTTTAATACTGTGGCTAATAACCATATAGAAGGGTTGCCTAATTTCATGTCGTTCATGTATTGTTTAAATTGATAATACCTTTCACATGTATTATCTCTTGATTTATAAATAAATTCTCTGATTACTTATCAAAAAAATAAATAGGCTCACCCTTACAAATGCGTAAAGTTGAATATGATTCCAACTCTTACTTTTGAAATGGTGGCAATGTTAGTACTGAATTACGATCCACACTTTGGGCGATATTTCAGCACCGACAAGTACACCTTGTTTCATCTCTACTCCCTACTGCTTGTATGAGTTAGGGGATCCATGCCCACATTTTGACATGTGTTCAAGCAAAACTATTATTACTAAAAAATAAGGGCATATTTATATTTCATTTTAAAAAGAACATAAATACATCAACATCTCATGATCTTACATTGACAAAACCCACTAAACCGTGATCATAGGGGCTCAACATGGTACCAAAAATATCCCCACTTATATGTTTTACCTACATATCATCAAGTGCGTGTATAAGAACTAATTATGCCATCCAGTCGTCTTCTGCGCACTGATGTTCAACTAATAAATCAAGAAATAGCGGAACATAATTTAAATTCTACATAGAAATGCCACCTACCTAAGAAGGCTAATTAAATAAATAATTCTTGTTGAACCACCTCATTTAGAAACTCAAGTTGTTAGAGAGGTGACAAATTTTCATTTCTCTATCAACACACCCCTAACGTGCAGGCCCAGTTCACTTTCTATCTTCAAAAGGATTGATGCCGTGCACAATTTTCATAATTGGGGTTGGCTAGTTTTAGATTCACAACCTTTGCCGGTTCCTCTACCATGACAAACCGCCTTATCTAAATTTTTAGGCTATAGAGAAGAGAATAATTTATCCGTTTAAAATTTGTCTTCAACAATTCTTTAGCATGAGAGAGAATAATGTGAAATCAAAGAGAAATATCAAATTCATAGTAATTGAGAGAACCAAAGTCTTATTAAGTTCCACTGTTCCCTATTATCCTCTCAAATGATTGTTGAATTTCGTAGGTTGTTGAAATTCCGTCTCCTGCATTATACATTATATTATGATAATGCCAATCTTGAAAAAATTACAGTTTTAAAAATTCACGAGTTTCTCTTAAAAGATCAAGGAATTGGGGTAACAACTGCTTTATTCTTGTTATCGAATCAAATTATTGTTTTAGTTACTGGTTCGTTGGGATACCATTTCATGGCATATACATTATTTTAAACTATGACACGTAAAGTCAAGATGATATTTTCTGGAAAAAAAAAATCATTTATGTTAGAAAATACTGAATTTCTAACTTATGCACGCCCATAATAATATTCTCTGATTAACAATCTTCAGATTGTCTTTGTTTTGCTTTATAAGCATCAATTTTTTGTGCATTTTCTTATAGTAACCATAAGAAGACAACCGTAAGTGAAACTTAGTCTCTGGAAGTCTGGATAATAACACGGACCCTCCAGCAAAGGCCTCCCAGTTTATGCATGACGACTCCCTTTCCTTTTATCATGCCAAAACCTTTCATAGATTTTAGAATGAAATCTACGAGAAGTTATGCATGACAGCCTCCTTTCCTCGTATTGTGCCAAAATCTTTCATAGATTTTTGGGATGTAATCTAAGTGAAGCAAATACATTATGTTACTCTAAAACAATTTACCATCATATTATTCTTTATATGAACATTCACTTCATCATAATCTGGCAGTCGTGTTTGGATAACTTGTAGTAGAGAGAATAAAGGAGAAGCGGACATGAAGAGAAAATACGAAGAAAGAAAATTCTAGCAAGAATTTATTATGCACCAGGAGTGCCTTCAAATTGATGCCATATTCTATTAAAAGTTGATGGGTAAAAATATGTTCTCTTCTTCTATTATTGAAACAAAATAAATATGGCACACGTCTTTGTACCTTCATTTAGTTTCATACCTTGGGACAGCCCCTCCTTCCCGTCCCTCGAAGATTACCCAAAAGGAAAAATCAAAGTCGGCTAAAGAAAACTACAATAACTGACATCTCAAAGGCTCAACACAGTTAATCCATTAACTAGACAATGATATGTGCTAAAAGTGGACTTTTTATGTGGTCATACATTTGATAGTAGGAACAGCGGAGAAAAATATTCCAGCTTAAACCCACTCAACATGGTCTTTCTGCCAACCATCATCCTTTACATAAAAGGGTATCACGCCCTAAACCCTAATTTCTTACCTGGTCTCTCTAAAACATCTATTATATCCTAAACTTGCTCAAATTGGATGATGACAAAGCAAATTGAAGACATGTTGAATAACATTCGCTCAAGCATTTGTTATTTGGACAAGGGTTCCGTGTTGGTGCCAGTATGTGTCAAAATGCCTTATTCTTGGAACCTCTAAATTTGAAATATTCGGAAGAGGTAAGAATATCAATATCTTGACCTGTTTTCCTTTATTAAGAAGCAAATTGATGTCCAAAATAATAAAAAACCAATCAAAATGGACATCCAAATGTAGTTTTAGTAGTTGCAGAAAAAAAACTAATATCTATGATATACTTCATAAATGTCTTATAGAAATAGAAGGGATTTTATTGCATGTTAAAAGAGAATGAAAAGCATTCGAGGGCCGCCACTCTAATTCAAGAAGAAATATTTCTTTAAAACGTGAATTATTACACTCTGACTAAGACACAAAACAATTAAAACTTTCACTGAAAAGATCCTGAAGCTTTTGCTAGTGATAATGCCAAGAGTGAAATGTGACCCAAAAACATAAAGTGGAGTGATCTGATTATGAAAGACCACATCATTTCTCTTCGTCCAAGGATGCCAAAACTGTCATCAGACTGAACCTTGAACAAAAACTCGTACTCCAATCTATAGCCAAATCTTCAGGGCTTAATTTGCAACGTATTTTCTACCAGTTTTCTAATTTTTTTATTCTTTATTTTATGAATGGAAATATCAGACAAGTATTCTATACTGTTTGTCCGAGTATCAGGTCTGACCCAGGTACTTCATGAGGAAAGAGTCCAATGATTTTATGTACCTATGCATCAAACCGCAAAAATACTTTTGAAAATAAAATTATGTTCAGCAACAAAAAAAGATGCTTACTTCTGGGATTGTGTGCTCAAGTACTGATTCAACAGCAACCACCATGGCTTGTACAAAATCTTCACCTCCAGTGCCAATTGCAGTAAAGCCTCTAACAGTTGGATAGGAGTTTACCTGCAAAGTCAAACAAACACTCTCCAATCAGTAACTATCAATGCGAGCTAGGACCAGGAGATCCCCCACTTCAAGACTCAATGGGAAAAAATAGTTTGTAAAACAGAACTAGATATGTTGCGTTTGAACGTAAAGAAGCATAGAAAAGAATGCAAACCAGAAACTTAAGTGTTAAAATAAGCCAAGAAGAAAATCCAGACAGCATTGCGTACCTTCTGATCCAGAACAAGCCATTCATTTGTCGAATCATCTGTCACTGTGCCTCCAATAACCACATTTGTTGTTTGTCTCACCCTTCCTTCTGTCTTTGAAACTTCTGTAAACTCACAAGATTTAGTTGAAGTAATTTAGTGCGGACAAATTCCAGCTCAAGGGATTAATTACAAGAACAATAAAACAGAGTACAAACACTCTATATAATTCCTAAAGCATTGCATTTCCCATTCTAATTTCCCTGTCATCATATCTTTGCATGGTTGATATTACCAGATAAGACCCAGACCTCAATCTTCTCACACAAATTAATACATATCCCAAAAACTGACATGGTCATTTTACAAGTGCAAGTTTTATTCTTTATACAGGAGCATAGACGCACATATAAATGCAATAAAGAATTAAAGTAGTTATAGTAGCAGAAGCTGTAAAAAAAATTACTACAATTTTCCATTAATAACCCAATAAACAAATTCAAATACGTGCTCATATATGTATAAGAAAACACAAATCTCAAAATTAAAAGATGAACCTGAAATGGCCTTTAGAACGGCTTCTTGAGGGGGGCCTTGCTCGTTATCATCGTCAGATGAAGATGGGTTTTCATTGTGCGAAGAATTCAAAGGCCGAGTCCTTCTTGCGAAGTGCAAGTTACGTCTAACTTTGGCAATTTTGAAGCCAAAATAGGAATCGGATGTTGATATTTTGTGGGATGGAGTAACAATGGATATTTTGTTTTTATACGGCAGAGGCTGCCATGACTCTGTTAAGAAGACAGTTCTGAACACACTCCTGCACGCCATTTTTGAAATCCTTTGTCTTGAAATTTGATTATTTAACGCTTTTTGAGAGTTGGTTTTGCCTTCAAATAGTTGAAGGAATCAACAGTTTGATGTGAATTTGTTCCTAACAAATTTATTTTTGGGGTGATTAATTCTTGAGGAATGCAGTTATAAGCACTGCAGATTTTTCTTGAGCCAAGAGGGCTACTGCTTTTGGGTACAGAAAGACGAGAGTACCCTGGGAAGCCAACCACAAAAAATTTAAATCTCGAGTCCCTAACCTTTACCCAATGTAACACTTCAATCCCGAAAAATATATTTTTTGAAATCTTAACCTTTTATTTTGTGGTCAAGTCGTCGGTGAAAGAAAATAAATATGATTAACTATTAAAAGTAACGTGGCATTTGATTGTAAAATATTATCCGCTGAATAACGATTTTGAAATATTTTCAAACCAAATCATTTTAAACAGTTTAAGAAAAACTCAATTTTTTGAGATTTTTTCAAACCAAAACTTAAGTGTTTGGTTCAATTTTAAACCATGATATTGTCATATATTTTTTCTTCATATTCATTTTATCGTCACTAGTTCAATGACAATAAAAATTTTTCGTACTTTTTATTAGAGATAAAAAATTTATATATATCAAACTATAAGTTTAAATACCAACAAAGTCGACTCAACAATGGGGTTATGAATTTAGGATAATTTATTAATTATGGGTATTTAGTAATCAACATACTATTAAATTACCCATTTTTGTTTAAAATTTTAATAGTTATATGTTTTCTAGAGGCTAAAATTTAAAATTTCTAGCAAAAAAAATATATTTTTGAAATTTAAATTTTTTTTTTTTTATATTTTAACTTCCTTTTCAAACTTGACTTTAAAATTCCAAAACCGTTTTGCTCATTTCAAAACTATTTTCATTAATGGGTCCATGTGATATCAAACCGATTGTTTCAAAAAGGCGTTTTCAATTCAATTTTTCGATTTAACAGTTTCTGCTTACATCCCTAATACATAAGCTTGTGTTGAACTCCAATCTTCCTTAGATCTCAACGAGACTAATTCTCGTTCCATATTTGTCATTCCTCATATACTTTTCCCTCATTTAACGTTTTCACCAACTTATTGTTCTTTTTTTTTTTTAAGTTAGTCTAGAAATCTTATATTTTTTATCAAATCAAATTTAAATATAACTACAAAAAATTAAACTAAAACTCGAATCCATATTTTCTAGACTACGTGTAATTGCATAAATGACATAATATAATACTTGTTAAACGAGCACGTTAATTTGAAAGTTTTAAATGTATGAAACTATATTCATTTGATGGGGGACGAGTTTTTTTTTTTTTGATATCCAGGTGTCCACCTTCGGCGACTAATCTTGAGGTTTACACCTTAGTTCCTGAAAACGCAGGCCAAATAAACATCGGGATGTGTCCCAAACTGGTCAGGGTCCAAGAGTCCGATAGGGGACGAGTTTTAATTGAGTACCACGTGTGAAATGTTTGTCACGTGGGTTGCTCCATTAAATTCAAAGAACGAAATTATAACAAGGGGTGAATGGAAAGCATTTTTCGAAGATCGGTGAACATATATATATATTGAAGGGCAATATTGAGAAATTACATAAATGACGGAGGTGCTCGGAACAATTGATCCGGGTGGACGGTTATCCATTCTACAAAGATATCGAGATTTTGGCCACTACCGTGGCTTAATTGCAAAATCCCGAGAAGTACTGGAACGCAGCCCTAATATCAGAAAACGAGAGAGATTAATTTCACTATTGAGTCACTCAAATTTGTAAGAAATTCAAAACGGTCACTAAAATAATTTTATTACTCTAATTTATGACGATTTCATAATCCATCACTCATTTAGAAAAAGTATTGTAAAAAAGTCTCCGTGTTCCCTTTGATTACAGTAGTTGTCTAATAGAAATTTTGCACTAGTTTTTCTAATCGATAGATCAATTGCGAAAATTATTGTAAGGACCATTTTGAAGTTTCTTAAAAACTTGAGTGATCCATTGGTGAAATTAATTGCTATAGAACCCTTCTTCGTCAGCAATTAGGGGAAAGGGAAAACCACAATTCAATTCTGGGCTGACCCCAAGAAGCACCGAAATGTATAGAGCAGAGCCTGTAACTGAAGAATCAGAGCGAACTGCTTTTCGTAAAGCCGAGAAGAAATACAAAATTTACTACGACAACGCCAAAAAGTACGTATTTTTAACTTGCAATTTCAATTCTATTCAAAAATTTGCCCTTTTTTAAATCTATATCCGTTAATTTTTGTATGACTGGATTTAATGTAATTGCAGGAAGAAGATACCGAGACCAGTTGATTTATCGGCGGTTATTGATTTCAGATCTATTTTAGAGTCGTTTAAACGTGGTGGTGATCTTCCTGCGGGCGTTTTCGAACTTAAATGTGATTTTAACCAACCTGTTTTCGGCCTAGTAACTCGCCCTGGTACGTTGAACACGAATATTTACAGTTCTTAATTCCAATTGTACCTATATTTGTATTGCTTTGAACCAAATTAATGCTATATGAGAAGATTTCAAATTATTAGTATCAGTTGAGTGAATGGAGATTAAGTTCTTAATAGTTATCTTTCTTAACAAAAAATAGAAAGACATGAAGTTTCTATAAGAGCGACAAGCAATGCGGCAATTTTCTAAATTAATGCTACAGAAAAGACACAGGAATGAATGTGCACTTTATACAATACATTTTGATGTACCTACCTTTGCACATGTATCTGCACAAAGCTGTATGTAATGTGGGAAATTTTGTGGGCAAATGCAGGTTTTTATTTTATCCCTGCAGCGATAAGCATTGAGGAACAATGCCACTGGATAAGGGAAAGTTTAACAAGCTTTCCTCAACCCCCTAATAGAACAAACCACAATGCAATTTATGGGCCTGTGCAGGATTTATTTTTGGCGGCTGAAGAAGGAAAAGCTTTCGTTGAAGAGATCAGACTGCCTGAAAACGTTATTTCCGAGGCAAATCTCAATCAATGTGATGTAAACGCCCCCCATTGGAAATATGTCAAAGAATTTGATGAATCATTTAGTAGAGATGCTTGCAAATCAGTATTAGCTTCCGTTTTGTTGCGCAAGTTACGGTGGAGCACCCTTGGCCTGCAATTTGACTGGTCCAAGGTCTTGCTAAATTCCTTCTTGTGATAGTTCAATTGACTGCTTTTATGTTTTTGTCACTAAATATTAGCAAGCGAATGTACAGTATTAAAAGGGATACCTCGTGTACATCATGTTGTCTTTGAAAGTACGTTGGCTAAACCTTATGAGGTTATTGATTTATGGATGCTGTGTCAAACTTGTATCAGACTCTGCCTTTTCCATTGCACTTGTCTCCTTAATGTTCATGGAAACTCACACCTCATTTTGGTTCTTAAGCAAGTATTTTACATGTTTGTGCAGCGGAGTTACAATATTGATCTTCCTCACAAGAAGATACCCGATAAACTTTGTATGTTGGCGAAAAGGATGGCAGCACCTGCAATGCCATGCGGCGAAGAATTCCATCCTGAAGCTGCTATAGTTAATTACTTCGGGTTGGGTACGCTTTATTAGTGATCTTACAAAATTTGACATATGATTCAATCTCAACTACAGTGCTGCTTAAATTTTGTGCTGCGGTTGGATGTATGTTAAAAGGAGCTTATATACCTGATTTTTTTGTACCCTCAAAATCACATGAGTTGCGATTATCTTGCAATTTGATCCTTGCTGCTGAATAAAATCACTTGGAATAAGAATCAGCGCAAATCTTATACTCCACTTTTTATTTCATCCGAAAAAACTTCTTACAATTCACTTGGCTCACTAACAGTATGATCATTTTCCTCATTTTCGTAATTTTGTTTTATATATTTTAATGTTTGCTTCTTATTGATTCTAGGAACTCAAAACTGTTAGTTTGAACTTTGATGTTAATTTGGACTTATCTCTCTGGCCCAAAAGATACTTCTTAACTGTTTTGCTATGAGTAGCACTTATTTTGCTTAATATCAGTTATTCTTCTGTCAAGTTTGTTCTTTTACATGTAAAAAGTTTGCTGTGATGCTTCTTGCAGTTTGTATCAAAACTTAGGATTTAATTCGATTTACTAATTGCTGAAGATTTGATTTATAATTTGATCCGGAATGACAGTTATGCAGAAGTGATAATGATAATTGTTGTCATTCTTTTCAGGTGATATGCTTGGCGGGCACCTTGATGACATGGAAAAAGATTGGAGTAAACCTATTGTAAGCATTAGGTAGGATTCTAACAAATGCTCAATGTTTTTTTCTCCTGTCCATGTCACATTGCTTAACATGTTGAAAAAAAAAAAATTATAATAATAATAATAAAAATTGTCATCCTCAGTTTTGGTTGCAAAGCTATTTTCCTTCTCGGGGGTAAATCTAGGGAACATACACCTATTGCCATGTTCCTCCGAAGTGGTGATGCTGTTCTTATGGCTGGAGAAGCAAGGGAGTGTTTCCATGGTGAGTAGACTTATATTCAGTTTCCACTCTTCCTCTAGTGAATCTTAACATGAAATGCTGGAATTTGTCAAAATAAATTTGTATTTATCAAGAAATTAATGCGAGCATAACCTAATTTTCATTTTGCAGGTGTTCCTAGGATATTTACTGACCCAAAAAATGCTGAAATAGCCCCCCTTGAATCACAGTTTTCAGATGAAGACAACCTCCCTTTCTTGGATTACATTCGGACTTCGAGAATCAACATTAATATCAGACAGGTTTTCTGAATTTTGCTTTCTCATCGTGATTTTATGTAGGGGGAAGGAGAAATTTTGTGAAAGGAATGTTCTATGTACAATTAGTCCTCTTAACTATATTCTAGTTGTTTATCGATCTTCAAAATTATGAGAAAAATAGTCTACTTGACGTTGTTGACAGCGAAGCTTGCTAAAAACTTGCGGGATTCAATGCTACTTTAGCGAACTTTTTATTCTTTCATTTTCTGTATCCAAAGATGGTTGAGTTCAAAACAGTTCGATTGGTCTTGCTCGGTTACCTCCGATCCTTAAGTTATATTGTAATGTTGAATGATTTTGAGCCTTGTCATAATTTAGTACTTCATACGAATGATAGATTTATCAGCTGAATTGTTGTATTCTATGATTTCTCCGATGCATTTGTATTTTTTGTACACTGCATAAGCCCCTTTTCCTTTTCACAGCAGGAAAGGGTGACGGTAACATATCTATTGATACGTCAATTCAAAAACAATACTCTTAGCTTCTGTTTGGTAGAGATTTTTTGAGAATAAATTTTGTGAAAAGTGATTTTTTTGGAGAATGTAGGATTAATAATTAAGAAAAAAGTTGTGGATTTATGTAAAAATTATTTTATTGGAAGAATTAAAAATGAGTTAAAAGGAAAAATGAATTTTCGAAAATGGGGTCAAACATGGGTGAAAGTTTCCCTATTGATTACTTTCATTCAGTTATGGTTTTTTTAACTTTACAATCATCGAAGTGGGCTTCCATTTCTCATCAACCAAATAGATGTAATTTACAGGGAAATTATAATAATTCAGGTATTTAAAGATTGGTATTCAAAATTTAGGGACCAAGTTTTATTATTCAAAAATCAGGTGATATAAAAACTCTTAATCCTAATTTTTCACTCCTTCCCCTTCTTCCCCTCTCTCGCCGGTAGTCTCCCCTCGCCGGTGGTCTCTCTTCCCTCCCCCCCCACG
>CAIGRT010173649.1:0-18059 GCA_903798405.1 Fraxinus platypoda | reverse complement strand
AAAAAATACAATAGAAGAAAAAGGAATTTGCCTCTTCACACCAATTATTCCCTCCTTTCTAGTTTTCCTCCCATTTTTCTTTGAGATGCGACTTTGTGGAGTGAGGAGAGAGAGGGCATAGATAAATTATTTTTTATTTCAATTAAGTCCGACTTACTCCTCATTTTTGAAATTACTTTTTTTATAAAATTCACCTACATCCATACATTTTATGAGACTCACAATTTTTTATTAACTTTTTAACGTACACATTTTATCTACTTTTATCAAAATGTGATAAAAATATATTTTTTAGCTAAACTAAATAAGCTAAACTAAATAGGGACTAATTCATCTTCTAAATTTAAATTTGACTTTTTAACAATATATTTGTACTCTTTAAGTACCCAAATAATATAAATTTAAAATGTTGGAGATATAGATACTAAGAAATTAAACTTAAGTTTGGCAAATTTATAAATAAAAATAGGAAATATCACAAAATGTGAGAATAATAGTGAGCAACGGTTATGAATGTGTGTTTGAAATGTGTTGGACTGTGATGCCNGGGACTAATTCATCTTCTAAATTTAAATTTGACTTTTTAACAATATATTTGTACTCTTTAAGTACCCAAATAATATAAATTTAAAATGTTGGAGATATAGATACTAAGAAATTAAACTTAAGTTTGGCAAATTTATAAATAAAAATAGGAAATATCACAAAATGTGAGAATAATAGTGAGCAACGGTTATGAATGTGTGTTTGAAATGTGTTGGACTGTGATGCCAGGTCCAGTCCAACTATTAGACGAGTACAATTGACTGAGCCTAATTGAAGAAATCTTGATGCCTATTGGTTTATATTAGCAGTGTTTTCTGTGTAATCATTTGGATTTGTGTTTTCTGCATTTGAGATCTGTATTAATAGTGGTATTAGAGCCTGCGTTGGTATGTAAAGGGGCTTCGATCAAGTTTCTATTACTGAAAAATCATCTTTCAGGTGATAAACTTGGTTCGATTTGAAATTTGTCAAAACCCTAAGTTTATATTTTTCTAGATGTGGTGGTTTTTGGAGTGGATCTTGGTACTGGTAACACGATATATAAAGGAATCTTGTTTTCTTTGTGTTTCTCAAGGTGAAACCCTAGATGTTTCGAGGGTGAAAAAAACTAAACATACTTAATACTCGTCTGTGATCTCTGGTAAGGCATAACATTTTGGTGGTCATATTTTAGGACTCCTTTTCTGATTTGCATCTTTCTTAAACCTAACTCTATATTTCTTGTTTCGAACTTGATATTTCTTGAAGTCTTTATTGGTGACAATAGTGTTTAATTCAGTATATGATATTTTGTCCCTTATTCTTGTGTAATCTTGGTCTTTGATTTATTATCATATATGTACTCGAGTTGAGTCTAGACATGAGAACTTGAGTCTCATGGAATCCTGATGAACCTGGGTATTGGTTTGGTACTAACGTGTTGTGATAACATGTATATTACTCTTATTCTATTGATGCATGTGATTTTACTATTTTTCATATAACAACTTGAAAGTTGCTGCACTTGTATTTGTGATTAATCACATTTCTTGTTATTTGGCATTTCTGCAGTGATCTTGAAATTCCTCTAATTGTAGTCATTGTTAAATTCCATTTCAAAGTTTTTTTTCTTAAAATCTTAAACTAAATTTTTTGTTTAAAAGGGGGGAACGGTGAGATACAATGACAACTATCACCTTTGAACTTGGTATTTTAATGGGAAAATGGATTTTCCTATTTGATAACAAAATATTAGAGGTGTTTTAGTTCAATAAAATGTTTCTAAAGCAATCACTGTAGAATTTCTTAAAACCATGACAGATGATCAGAAAAATGAAGCTGATGAATTAGCTTATACTTCTATCATTTTGCATTTGTCTAATCAAGTTTTAAGGGAAGTAGGTAAACAAAATACTACTAAGGAACTGTGGGATGAGCTAGAAGAACTTTACCTAGTTAAGTCATTGCCTAATAAGTTGTTTCTCTTAGAAAGCTTTTTCAGTTTTAAGATTGATTCCTCCAAGAAGTTAGATGATAATCTAGATATCTTCAATAAGTTAGTCCAGGACATTACTAACACAAGGGATAAGGTATCTAGGAATACAAGACAGTTGTTCTCCTAAATGCAATTCAAGAAACTTATAAGGATATCAAAACTGTCATAAAATATGGCAAAGACACCCTTACACCTGATATTGTCATCAATTCCTTAAGGAGCACATAACTGGAACTAAGATCTAAAAAACATGGGAGTATGTCTGAGAGTCTTTTTGCTAGAGGCAAGCCTCATAATAGGCAAAATTGGAAGCAAGAAGGTCAAAGTAGTCAAGGAAATAGTAATAAGATAAAAAATAAAGAGAGGAGTAGATCAAAGTCAAAGGCTAGAAATAATGAGATGAGAATGAGATGTTATGGATATGTTATGGATATGGAAAAACATATCACTTTATAAAAGACTGTTATAAAAAGAAGAATGAGATGAAAGAAAAGAATGTTGATGAAGAAAATGTAGTGGAGACTTTAGAATCTAACACTGTGGATGTATATATTATCACTGAAACTTGTACTGACACGAACAATGCAAACTTTGCAGATAACTGTGATCAAAACCAAGAGTGGATCTTGGACTCATGCTGCACTTTTCATATGACATCTAGGAAACATTGGTTAGAAAATTTTAAAGTCCTGAATGGGGGTGAAGTAGTTATGGGAAACAATGTAGCCTGTAAAGTTGTTGGGAATTAGGAATGTAACCTTAAATTTTGAGAATTGATATATCTACACTCTTGAAAGAGTTAGATATGTTCCTGACTTGAATAGGAACCTTATTTCCGGGGGGATCTTGATGACATAGGCCTACATGGTAGACTTGGAAATGGTTTATTTAAGGTGATGAAAGGATCACTTGTCATTTTCAAGGGCTATAAGAGAAATGAGATATATGTCACTAAAGCTGATGCAGTTATTAATCAAGCTGTTGAAGCTTCTAGTGTTGAATCTGATTCTACCCTAAAATGGCGTAAAAGATTAGCCCATGTAAGTGAAAAGGGTCTTCAAATTCTCTACAAGAAGGTGGTGTTTGATAAAGTCTGTGTTCAAAATTTCATTTTGAGAGGGCTGCACCTTAGGAAAACAACATAGGCTACACTTCAATATTGGAAAGCATAAATTCACTTCTGCATTTGAATACATTCATTCTGACCTTTGGGGCCCTTCATCCATCATCATTCGAGGAGGGTATAGATATTTCTTATCCTTAATTGATGATTATTCCAGGAAAGTCTAGATTTTCTTGCTTAAGCTAAAATCTAAGACTTTTGAGAAGTTTAAATCTTGGAAGATTCTGATAGAAAACTAAACTGCAAAGAAGGTTAAGATCCTTAGAACTGACAATGACCTAGAATTTTGTAATGCAGAATTTGATTAGTTTTGCAAAGAAAATGGAATTCAAAGACTAAAAAATGTGTCATATATGAACCCCTTGTTTAAAAATCAGACTTGGAAATTTGTTCATAAACCAGGAAATAAATCTATAGTTGACTACAAATGGATTTACAGTGTGAAAGAAGGAAGTTTAGAGAAGCAACCTCTTAGATTTAAGGCTAGGATGGTGGCTAAGAGGTTTACACAAAAAACATGGAATATACTACAATGAATTTTTTTTTCACTTGTTATCAAATACACTATAATTAAAGTGATGTTGGATCTTGCTGCCCACTATGACATGGAACTAGAACAGATGGTTATTAAAACAGCTTTCCTGCGTAGAGACTTAGATGAGACTATCTATATGCAGCAGCCACAGGGTTTTGTAGATAAACATAAACATTATCATGTTTGTCGATTAAAAATATCTTTGTATAGTTTAAAACAATTTCCTCGACAATGGTACAGAATGTTTGATACTTTCATTTTTTCTATTAGCTTTATTAGAAGATTTTTTTTACCACTGTCTATATTTTAAATGAAATAATGAAGATGTTGTAAGTGTTTACCTATTGTTGTATGTGGATGATATGGTACTTATTGGACATGACATTGAATGCATCCATGATATTAAAAGATCTTTTGAGTTTTGAATTTGAAATGAAAGATTTAGGTCATGCTAAAAGGATCTTAGGCATGGATATTATAAGGAACAGGCAAAAAAGATTATTCTTTTTGAAACAAACTTCTTATGTGGAAATGGAAAAGTACCATATGCCAATGTTGTAAGATCTGTCATGTACACTATGGTATGTACTAGGCTAGATGTGGTTCATGCTATTAGTACCCTAAGTAGGTTTATGGCCAATCCTGGCCCTGAACATTGGATTGGTTTAAAATGGCTTTTTGAGGTATTTAAGGAGATCTTCACAATTAGAATTATGTTTTAAATCCTGCAATGGGGGTATTGTACTAAAGTGATATGTAGATGCTGATTTTGTTGGCAATAGGGATTATAGGAAATTCATAACTTCTTACACGTTTACTTTATGTGGTAATTGTATTAGTTGGAAATCCCAACTTCAAAAATTGTTGCCCTATCTACTACTGAGGATGAATATGTGGCTATTATTGAAGCCACAAAGGAAGCTTTATGGCTTAAAGATTTGTTGACTAAAATAAATGAACTTAAAGAACTTGTAGTGGCATATTCCGATAGCCAGAGTGCAATTCACTTGTGTAAAAATCTTGTTTTTAATAAAAGAACCAAATATATTGATGTTAAATTGCATTTAATTAGAGACGTAATTTCTAAAGAAGCATTACTTCATGAGAAAATTCCTACTCAATCCATCTGATATGGAAACCAAGGTACTGCCTTTAACAATTGCCCAATAATCCCAATGAGATGGCCCACAACCTAAGCCCAAAGTTTAGCAAAATAACTCGCTTGTTTAAAGCACGGCGTTAGTGCTATTTGAATGGAGAGAGAGTGTCAGTTGCTCTGGACCGTTTAATTCATCTTAGATCAATGGTTGGTACTATAAGTATAAATGCTATACTTCCCTGCTGCCCTAATTCTTCTGTGTATGTACCCGTTGTCTAGAATATTTGTCTAATTTCGTCTTCTCTTTCTGTCATCTTCAACATTTGGGTAGATGAACTGTTTTTCTAAGTGAGAAAAGAATTTGTGTGAGTAAGGCGATTGATGTGGTGTGGATTCTTCGGGTCCATTGAAGTAACTTCATTCGCATATGGTTGGTAAGGGTTTGGGTTGTTTGGTGCCTTTTTGATGACATGGGCTGGTACAATTGATTGAGCTTAAGATTGAAGAAATCTTGATGCTTGTTGGTTTAGATTAGTAGTGTTTTCTGTGTAATCATTTAGAAATGTGTTTTCTGTATTTGAGTCCGTATTAATAGTGAAATGAATGTTTAATTTTTACTAAATTGAATAAATTGTCAAAAGCTAAAATAGTTCTCTATTACAAATTTATTTATTTTATAATCTGAAACTTTATAATGTGTGTTAAGACAAGAATTAAAGATTTAAAATATACCACAATCATTGGCCATCTATTAAGTCACTGTTTGACATCCTTAAAATTTTAAAAATATTCTTTTGAATAGTATTTTTTGAAAAAAATTGTTGTTAAAAAGTAGATTTTTTTTTAATTTACGTGTAAAATATTTTATTGTGTGAATATGTGATTGAAAATGAATATGAGAAATAAATTAAATTAAATTAAAGTAGAGGAACTCAAAATAATTGAGGTGGATAATATATGACAAGAAGTCAACAACTTGCCCTTCTAATAGCATTGGGCAATATTACCGAATGACCAACAAATATAATTTTTTTTTTTTAAATACATTGTGTCTTCACAAATCCAATTATTTCTTATAACTGAAACAAAATATCAGGAGTTACTAATCATTCAATTAATTATTATGCTCATGTTTGTTTACCATTATTCAATGAATATGAGTTTTGAAATAGTGGATTTTTAGAGAATGCGTGGTTCAAAAGTAAGAAAAAGTTTTGAATTTACGTGCAAAATATTTTATTATGAAAATGTGCGATTGAAAATGAGTTTGAGAAAAAATAGTTTTGAAATAATGATAGACAAACAGGGGCTATAATTCTCAACAAAACGCTGAATTCAAAATCGATGGGGTTCGAAAAACATTAAGGATAAATTGAATATGCTCGTGTATTGGTGATAAGCGAGAAGAAACGGTAAAACATCATCTCTTACTATATTGGGCTAAAGATTTTTCTTGCGTAACATCTTGATTCGAATAACGGTAAAATTTCATCAACTGGGTTATTGATTTCTTTTGAATTACCTGAAATTTTATACAGTCATCGTTCTCTTTTTGCTTTATTTGTTTCTATGCATAACAAGTTTAGAACGAAGGAAAGAAACCTAATTGTTCTTGAATAATTACTAGGGTACTCAGATTATTTACAATTCCACATCGAAAATCCCTTTTTTTTTAAAAAAAATATTCAACTTACTGAAGCTTGCTGAATTATCATCCAGAATGTCGAAAATGAGTACATAAACTTTCATTTAGACCAGGTGAAACGACCTCTACAATAAAACATGCAAAGTTTGCGAAATAAAAAATTTCAAATAGATTGAGTTACCTTAGGTTGGTAGGTTGGATTGTTTTTTCTTCTTCGAACTTGTCTCAATGAAAATAGTTTCTATAGGCCTTTTTCCACTATTATTCTGAGGTGGGTAGGTTGTTTTCTGAATCTAATTAACTAAGTCACGTCAACGACATCTTGAAGTATTGTAAATCCTTAAAGCAGCAACAAGGGTTGTGATTTTGGCTCAGAAGCGGGTCATGCAATGAGTGGGAGTCGCCACAATCTCGTGTTTCGGGTTCAATACCTCTAAAGAGTCGAAGTTTCTGCGATGGGGAGTGAATCTTCTCAAATCATGAAAGCGGACAGGTTGGTGAATCCATTATCAGCTATTCTCGTTTTCCATCAAAGAGTATCTGATTTTGAGAAATTTGAGCTTCGAATGCAAAATTGGGAATGTGGTTTTTATTATGGTGATCATTGTGGACGAGTATTGCAAGATTAGCGGGAATTAGCCATTGTTTGAAAACAATTTTTACATAATTCTTTTTCCTTTGAATTCATTTTTGACCACACATTCTCATGAAAAAATATTTGCTCATAAATTTAAAATTTTTCCGACTTTTAACTACACATTTTTCAAAAAATCAATATTCAAAAACTCATTTTAAAAAATAAAAAAAAAACTATTTATAATGATTGTCAAATAGGGGCTTAGTATGAAAATTTTATTAAATTGTGTATCGATAAGAATATAATAATTCTGTAAGATTAATAAACACGTTGTTTTAGGAATTAACCTTGTAGCGTGCTTTACTAAAATTCCTTCAATCTTTTGATATTCTTGATCTCACCTTCAAGTCTCCTTGTTCGATCTTCTTGATTCACTTTCAAACTTTTTGACCTTCTTTAGTGTTCTTCATGAACTCAAAACTGTAGAGAAATATGTTGTGTGTGGGCACAAGAATTGATTAATTGGATGTTGTTGCTCATTAAACCATAATGTAAAAGTCATTATATAATATGGATTTGATTCAAATTAGTAAGTTCTCAATCTCTTTCTTTTGCTTGGACAAAGATCCTAAACTAAGAATTAAACTAATTATATACACTTGACATACATTAAGTTTGACATTCTAAGTGTCGTCAAAATCTAAGTCATTAATGGTTTAAAGTGTTGTGAAGATCAATATCTAAAAAATCTCACCTCACAAGAATGTCAAACTTCCATATCCTAATGGCACTTGCGTGTCACATCCCGGTTTAATTAATTAATCATTCTATAATTAATAATAAATTATAACTCTTGTAATTTATTCTGGTTCTTATTTTGAAGCCATCGAAGGGACCAAACAAACCCAATTAAATTAAGCTCCAATAAATTAATCTTGACCCAGTCAACTCTTGATCGATCGAGACAATTTATTAATCACGTTCTATTCCACTAAAATAAAGAGATTGCACTCTCAATTTAGTTGAAATTTTTGAAGCTATATAAAACAATAATTACATCATTAGACTTATTGTTTTTACATATTATCCTTCTTGACTACATTGAATATTCGGAACAAGGTATAATGACCAAAATACCCCTTTTCAAATATACATTAAATCCTCCATCTCTTTTTCCATCTGACAATCCCATGTGATCACTTCAAAAATATTAATTCAACAGTCAACAACAAATTATTGAGCTCAGATTTAACTATCTACTAGAAAATCTCTTGAGGTCATGATCGTGCCTAATAAATAGGTTACGACTTCCATATCGCGAATATATGGTCTCCAATTATTTCACTTTAATTCTCAAGGCACTGAGATATTGATTAGCAATTTAATCTCACTCATTGATGCCTAAAAAAACTTCAAGTTAGTAATCAAAGTTCATTACCCACTCAAGATTAAGGTACTACGTACTTATAGTCAAGTGAAATTAAATTCATGTGGTTAATTCCATAAATTAATGTCATGTGGTCCAGTTCAATATATTCAAAAAAAATGTATAATCAATTTTATTACCAAAGTCAAGACCAACTTTAATAAAATTGAGACAATCTAATCAAAACAAAGTGTTCGTCTCTATTTAGCGATTGTGGAAAATAAGGTTTAGACCGAATCATAAATCGAATCTTTTTGTGCTTAACAACTTAAGCACTCGATTTTATAATATCAAGTCATTCCATGAACAAAATACAAGATCAAATTAATATAAATAATTTATTTAAAATAAATAAATTGATATTTTATTTCAAAATGAGTTAATACTAAACTAACAATTGAGTGATATTAGGCGTGAATGTCTTGATTTAATTAATTATACAAGAATAGACAATGCTTTTATAGATATATCAATAATTTATCATTTATACTTTTCTATTCCAGTATTTGTAAAATATAAAAAGTAAAAATGGCAAACTTTTAATAAAATGTCGTAATTTCCACTTCCTTAATAGAGACGTTTGGCGACAAGGACATGCACCTACTTCAACTAAAGGAGTTATAATATACCAACATTAGGAGCCATAAGGAAAACACGATGTAAACTATGAACCACTTGTCTCCAATTATTATTATTATGGTTTTTGTCTTTTTATTATTTGATTCTAGAGTGATTAATGATCAATAACTGTTTTTAAATTTAAATTTTTGGATTGAAAAATAAAAATTATAAAGAAAATCATCGTATTTGTATGGTTATGCAATCAAAATAATACTAAAATTGATAAAATATCATTTCAATTTTTACCAATGGTGAATAATGTTGACATATGCATGGAAGTGGAAAATATGATTGAAACCATTGACGGGGTGAACGGTAAAGAAAAATGTAGAATTCAATTTTTTAAGTTTTTTGAAATTATATGATTTAATTTCGTATAATAATAATAATAAAAATTGAAAATTATGAATTTGTAAAATTTAACCATATTTCTTTAGATTTTATGATATTACTATATATATAATATCGTTACTTGCTTAATTAATCGCATTTTTATTCGACATTTGACTTGTTAAACCCTTCATTTTATATTATTTTTTGCTAAATTTAGAATTTTACTTTACGATACAGTTAGTAAGTATCGTTTGCAACCGCAACACTATTTTTTTTATTTGTTTGCTACTGTTGATAATAATTTATGTTTATTTATATATAAATTTTACTACATTGTTTGTTTTTGAAATATCAACCCTCCCTAACAAAAATCCCAAATATCCTATTTGAATACAGTAGATTCTAGCAAATTGAAGTCTGTGCCTAAACACAATACTCCAGCCACCTATGGAGCAAAAAATCGTCGCATACTCACAGCACTGGCCGTAGTGGTGGCAAACGGGCCGAGCGGCTCGTCGGCTCGGCCGCTTGGCTCGTGAAAACTCGGCTCGTGGGCTGCTCGGGCTCGTCAAATGACGAGCACGAGCCCGCTCGGCTCGCCCACTACTAACTGGACGCCGCCACCACCGAGCCATTATTTGTGTGGGACATGTTAAACCTAACTATTACTACTATCTTCTACTTTTTCAAAGTAGTTGGAGAATAAATTTTTTTAATTTTTAATAAACATAAACTCAATCATTCTTTATACATCTAAATATATCAAGTTCAATCTTTATTTTTCATCTCACTGGCAGGACAAAAATGAGTTTTAACCAAACTATTACAACATAATGTTATTCTGCCTTTACCAACTGCTATGTGACAATATGATAGACAAACAAGAAAAGGTAAATAAAAAGGAATTCGTTCTATTAACATCTTTTAACAATCAACATTGAAAATAATTTATTTACAGGTTTCATGGGAAAAAATGAATGTAATTTAATATAATATTTAACATTATTAATTTTTCGTTTAAACTTATATGTTAATTTGTTCTAAATATATTACTATAATGTCAATAGTAGATAAATCGCAGATTAAAATCGAACCAAACAACAAATTATGGTTTGGTTCGAAAAATAAAATAGTTCGATTTGACTGCGTGAAATAGTTTGAGTTGAAAATATGGCACGAATCGCTTAAACCAAATTGCGTTCACCCTTACTTTCTTTTGTAGAGAAAAGAAAAATTTTAAAAAAAGTCTTTATTTGATTTTATCAACTTTTAATTACACACCTCAGCAAAATCAAAGAGAAATTAAAATTTTCACCTAAACTTTTTTCTCTCTGGACTCATGAAAGTGAAGTTCTAGACCTCAAATTATTTAATTGGCGAAAACAATTAATTTTAGGGGTAGACAAAATAATCAAATCAAACTAGATTCGAACCAGATCGAGCGATTTGGTTCGATTCTACAAAAAAATAAAATTAATGATTTTGTTTTTTAAGAACCAAAGGGCATTTGGTTCTAGTTCTGATTCGAGTTCTAGAACCAGAATCAAAATCAAGAACCGAATCAATTTTTATTAATTTCACAAATGCACATAAATAAGTAAATCACACAATTTTTTTAACTTTTGTCGGTGACTCATTCGCCTATATTAGTAAATCACACAATTTTATAATATAAATTTGTCGGCAACTGAGGCCAAGCAAATATTGGAGGGACCGAGCTTGTGTGCCAGGGACACCCTCCCTGACAGGACACACACATTGGGGAGGGATGGGGCCTTTTTTTTCATTTTTTATTACAGGTGGGTCCTCGGGTCGGTTCCACTCCATGTGAGTATAGGTCATCCAAGTGGGCACACCTCTTCTGGCACACAAACAAAATTCATATTGGAGAAGCAAGATTCTGAAATAATAATTGAAAAAATAAAAACCAAGGCACACGGTCCAGTTTGACTTTCAATTTCAAATTTTCTACCTTATCCAAATTAGTATTTTGTTTTAAAAATAATTTGCAATTAAGTCTTTCAACCTATTGAATTGTGGGTTTACAAAATTTGTACATATAACTCTTCCCGCATGTAATAAAAAATTGCCCCAAAAATTCCACCTACCCCCCTATTGTGAGGTGTCGGTGGGAGTTCGGTCAACCCGCACCCGGTACACCAAGCTCGATTCTTGACTTGTAACAGGGGCGAAGTTAGGAATATTGATCCGCGCGGGTCGAATTTAATCAAGGTTGAACTTTGATTTTTCGACCATGAATTTAAAGAAACTCTTCATCGACACGTCACGCTAAAATAACAAGTGACAATTAAGCAATCCTATAAACAAATGCATGAAAAAGTATTAGTATATGGTGAGGAAGTGCAGTGGCAGTCTATTTCATTCATATTTGCCGACTACATTTTATTCAATTATATGACCACCAAATCATTATCGAGGCACGTTGTATACTGCATTCTCAGAAAAAAATAGTAATACACCTTTTCTGTGATTTTAATAAATAAGGGATTGTTATTTTTATGCAAATCACAAGAAAAAAAAAAGTGAATAAGTGAAACAAACCCGAAAATAATAAAATGTAAGAGAAACAAATTCCAAAAAATGCACCCATATTTTTGGATAAGAATGCATATTTGATCAGTAGATTGATGGAAAATGTGTGGTTAAAAAATAAGAAAATTTTTTAGATTTACGTGTAATATTATTTTATTGAAAATGTGTAGTCGAAAGAAGAGAGAGAAAAAAATGTAATTTAAAAATAACAAGGATTAAACAAGGGCGACTTACAAAAATACCCTTAAAATTAAGGGTCTTTTGAAAAATCATATGAAACATATTTTGTAAGTAAAAAATACTGTGTAAAATCAATTGTCACTTTTTTAATAGAAAGTGACAGTAAAAAAAAAGGTGACACTGAAAAAGTGACTCACTGACATTTTTTTATTAAAAAATGACATACAATGTCACTTTTATTAAAAATTGATGTTTGTCACTAAAAAAAGTGATAGAAATCAAGAAGGTGACTGAAAAAAGTGATACACACTTCAAAAAAGTGGCAGAAATTAAAAGAAGTTATATAGATTAAAAAGGTGACAAAAGCTCAAAAAATGACAAAATTCAAAAAAAAAGTGACGAAAATTAAAAAAAAAAAAAAAAGCGAAGGGCTAATGATGATTTATATTTATAACTCTCATCCAATATACATCAATTCTGTAATCAAATAGAGTGAACAAATTCTCGGAACACCTTTATTACTAAACCCACCATCCATCTCAATATATATAATTAGCAACTGCTTCATCCCTCTCGAAAACTAGCACACAGCAAACCCACCACCAAGCAATCTCCATATCGTCAATCCAATAGTTTCATCACCATTCCTCACCTCATTTACTTCTCTATGCACTTCACTTGGATCACTATTGCTATTATCATAGTTATTACTATTAATCGGCAACTCATATCTGCAAACTAGACTATAATTTCGATCGCTGACAAAAAATTAAACTTCAAATCTGAAATTGTCACAAATTTTGGGAAAATAAAAATAAATTAAGACTAAAAATCATATGGATTAAAAAGGGGTAGGGTCGAAATGGATGTTGAAACTTGAAATCGCATCAAATGCTAGTGGTTGGGTCTTGAAGCTGGACTTTTTTATCCCATAAATCTTGACGATTGTGTACCATTCTTTCTCGTTTTTTTGGAAGTTGGCGAAGGCGGTCCGCCCAGATGTTATTGTGGCTGCGGAGGAGTTGCGACGGATGGTGGAGTTGCCATAGACTTGTGAGAAAGCCCCAATGGTCGAAGGGTGAATCTTTTGTTGTTGTGGAATTTGATAAAGCAGATATGGATTTTGGAATGTTCTATGATGAAATATTGGCAGCCATTGTTATTAACGAAGGAAAGAAAATTCTTCTCGGTGCGACGATTAGAATTTTTTAGCAAAAAAGAGAGGATGAAGTAGTTGAAGGCTGAAGCTAAAGCTACATATCAATCCTCAGCGGCTCAGCCCCTGCTTAGTCAGCGCTTAAGGTTGAGGAATCATCGCCTGCCTCTAAAGTGGATGCTCCATCTCTGGTAGTTGCTACTGCTTCGGCTCCCACCGCACTACACCCGAAAAGGGTGGTGGTGACTCCATATGCATCAATTTGTGTTATTTCAAACATGGATTTAAAATTTCTATAAAATCTTGAATCAAAACGAAACAACCTAGAATTAAAACACTTTTAGAAATCACAAAAGAAAAACTAGAAATTGAGAAAGAAGCATATCCGGAAGGAGTAGCACTCGTCGGTCCAGCGATGGGTTGTTTAGGTGGTGGTTGGCGAAGCAAGTTATAGAGTAGTTGCAGACAGCATTATGGGTGGCCGGTGATGGTGGGACTTTTTGGAGGTTTGGGGATTTTGGAAGTTTTGCTCGTATTACTTACGGGATTAAGAACTTTAATTAGTTTTAAGATTATTTTTCTAATTTTTTTATTTTGGGAGGGTAGGGGACCTAATTTTCTCATTAAACAAGTGCATAGAGTGCTGCTGAAAGAACTATTTTCAAAGGGGAGGTTTGAAATGTGATTTTAAAAAAAGGGTAAAAAATTGGTCCTAGGCCCAAGGTTCAGTGCAGGCCAGTGGCTCTTCCAACCCTGATTGTAACTGATTCTCAATTTCTGTTATTCACAAATCCAAAGTTTTTCTTTAATAAAAAAAAAAAAAATGTGGGAATCAAAGAATTTTACCAAATGGGAGCTTTGTCTTCTTGTTATTAGCTGCTGGTGGTACAAAATGATGACAAGAATAATAAATAAAGTATATAAAAATATTTTTTTGAAAAAATACAATAGAAGAACAAAGAATTTGCCTATTCACACAAATTTACTAAAATATTTTACGTGTAGAATATTTTATTGTTTAAATGTGTAGTTTAAAATTTTTAAAATACATGTTCATCAAAATTTACTAAAAGTATGTTTTTTTTAGCCAAACCAAATTGAGGCAAAATCATCTTCTAAATTAAAATTTGAATTTTTAACAATATATTTGTACTCTTTTAAGTACCCAAATAATATAAAATTAAAATGTTGGAGATATAGATACTAAGAAATAAAAATCAAGCTTGGCAAATCTATGAATAAAAATAGTAAGAAAAATAATAGTATGTGTCACGAAATGTATAAATAATACTTAGCTATAAATGTATAATTTTTATTGAATTGTATAATTGTATCCAAACGGAAGCTAAAATAGTTCTCTATTACAAACTTTATTTATTTTAAGGACGTCAAGACTTACATAATGTCACATACCATATTATTTGTAAATTTAAAATACAGTCAGTTTTTTCATCAAATCTTTTCCCTCCACATCATTTTGATCATTTCATCTGATTTTTTTTTTTTTTTCCCGTGCAAACAACAAAATCCTTATTTTAAAATCCGAAACATTAATGAGTGTGAAAGACAGGAATTAAAAGTTAAGATATACAACAATTATTGGCCGCCTATTAAGTAATATGCAATGTAATAGTATCAGTACAAGAATAATTGAGGTGAAAAATAATTGATGTGGATAATATACGACAACAAGTCAACAACTTGCCCTTAAAATTAGACTTTTTTTAAAAAAAAATAAAAATGAAAAAATAGAACTAATAGTAAAACATTATAGATAAATTGAATACGGAAGATATAATCTAATAATAATCAAAACCTTCCATATAATGGCACATGCTTGACAGACACGTCTCGATTTAATTAATTAATCCTTAAAACAGTTAATAATAAATTATAATTATTATATTGAAGCCACCGAAGGGATTCAATTACATTAAGCTTCAATAAATTAATCCTGACCTAGACAACTCTTGATCAATCGAGATAATTTATTAATTATGTTCCATTTCACTTAAAGAACGAGATTACACTATTAGTCTAATTAAAATTACTAAATCTATATAAACAATAATTATATCCTTTCACATATTGTTCTTATGTGTTATCCTCATTGATCACATCGAATATCTTGAACAAGGTAAAGCAAATTAAATGCCCTTTTTTCAAATGTACATTAAATTCTCAAATCTTATTTTCTATCCGATAGTACCATGTGATCACATCACAATATTAATTTAACAGTCAATGTCGAATTATTGAGCTCATATTTAACTATCCACTAGAAAATCCTAATGTAATGATCGTGCCTATAAAATAGGTTAGGGATTCCATATCGCGAATATATGTTTTCCGATTAGGAATTTGATCACACCTATTGATCCCTTAAAGAATTTGAAGTTAGTAATCGGAGTCAATTACCCGCTCAAGATTAAGGTTCTACATGCAAAGTCAAGTAAAATTTAATTCATGTGGTAATTTTCATAAATTAAATTTCACTTGGTCTACCCCAATACGTTTCAAAATATACACTCAATTTTATTATCAAAGTCAAAGATCAAATTTAATAAAATTGAGACAATCTTATCAAAATAAATATTCGTCTCTATTTATCGATTTTGATAGTAAAATTTAGATCGAAATACCGTCGAACATTTTTGTGCTTAACAACTTGAACACTCAATTTATAATATCAAATCAATACATGAATTAAATGCAAGCTCAAATTAATACAAATATTTTTTTATCAAAAAATAAACTAATATTTTATTTTAAAGCATTACGAGCACAAATAAATTTACCCGAAGGGGAAGCACTTATCCAACAAATCTCCTCTTGTCAAAGAGTAAATGGAATTATAAGTATACCTACTTCCTAGACCTTCACAAGCTAACGTACTTTGCCTCCACGGTGGAATCAGCAATACAAGATGGCTTGATACTCATCCAAACAATGGCATTGCCACCCAATGTGAACAATAATCAACAATACAAGATGATCAGCATGAAATTAAGAATGTTATAACCCCGTAGGCACAAAATCTGGAGTTGAATAAACAAACATACAATTTCTTCTACAAAGATATTTGAGTATATGCTTAACAAAAATAAATTTCTCAAGTCCCAAATATCTGTTTGACTGATATCTATGTCAATCTCAACATTATAACAAATATCTGGTCGTATGAGGCTTCCTACAACCAAGGCATAAAGAACCTGCATCATGTATCCACTTCACTAGGAGTTTTAGAACAATGCTCCCATGACATGTAAATTCCTTGTCTAAAAGCCATTTTTCCTATCTTGAAATTTTGCATAGCAAATATGTCGAGTATTTTTTCTATGTATGAAGCTTTGGAAAGAACAATCTTCACGTTCTCTTATTCAGATGGACTGTCGTCTCCCAATTCCTTCATGTTAAAATGTTGTCCCTATTAGTTTTTAACTGATGTCAATGCTCCCATATAATTCATAATGACAAAATGTCATGAGAGAAATAACCTTCTTATTTTTAATGTTTTATAGACACAAGGCTTAAGGTTTTGATCAAAATCATGTCTTGCTGGTTTGATCAAACCTAATGTTCCAAGACCTAAATATTTATTTTAATCCATAAATGGACCTCTTCCGTTTAAATACTTTATGCTCATTTCCCTTCTAGATGAAATTGTCTGGTTGCATCAAATATATGCTTTAGTCAAGATTCCTATTAAGAAATGCAGTCTTGACATCCATACCTCATATTTAAAATGAGCTGCAATGAATAAGAAGATTCTTATACCCTTAAGCATGGCTACACGTGAGGAGGTTTTCTCGTAATCAATGCCTTCTCATTGAGTAACATCCTTAGAGACCAATTTAGTTTTAAAGGTTTTCACCTATTCATTTATTCATCTTGTAGAGCCATTTACATCCTATGAGTTTTATTCTATTTAGGGCATCTATAAAATCTCGGACTGAGTTAGTGTACATAGATTTCATTTTGAATCCATGGCACTCCTCCAGTGGTTAACTTCTATATCCTCCATGGATTTTTTTCAATAAGGTGGGATCTTCCTATCGCTAAGTAGAGACTGCTTGAAAGATGATAGGTTTTAGTTGATTTTGTAATTGACAAATTCTGTGAACAAAATGACTGAAATTGACATATTGTAATAGTTCAAGGAGTAATGTGCAAATACGTTGAAAATAGTTTGTTTTTAGGTCTAGGGTTTGAGAATGTTAAAAGAAGGAAAACAGCGCGGATTTTCGCTGGACTATCGCCAGGGCTGGCTCGAGCTACAAAAGTAGAAACACTATCGCTAGACTGTCGTCCCTCCTTCGCTCGAGCGACAGCCTGTCGCTCGACTGTCGCTGAGCTCTCGCTCGAGCAACAGCTTTATTTGAGAAATTTTTATTCCGCGTTTTAAAGGCTTTTTCCATGACCCATCTATTTTAGACCTTACATATAAATACCAAAATAGTTCTGTACGAAAATTGTAAGGTTGAACATTGAGAGAAACAGATCAAAGAGTGATTCCTCCATATCATATTCTTCAACCTTCATCTTGTGTGGGATCTTTAGGTGAGAAAAATATCAGTCCCATAATCTAAATACCAAAACACTACTTCCTCTACATCTGGTCAGAGTTTTGAAGATCGAAGGAAGTTGACAGGAGTTCCTGCCTGTGAAGAACGGGTCGTTCTTCTTGATCCACGGGAGATAAACGAATTCACAAGGGTTAGAGTGCTTCAGGGTAACAGTTTCCACAGAGAGCTTTCGCAACAGCGGCTAAGGATTGGTGTAGGAGAGCAC